>JAHZNC010003438.1:0-29030 GCA_027744095.1 Zhuqinia jingwanae | reverse complement strand
AGAGAGAGAGAGAGAGAGAGATACATAATCTGTGTAAATCATTTTGTGAAATGAAAATCGCGACTCGCCTTCTTCCCCATGTGTATTCATGATTTTTTTTCCTCTGTGTCCTTTTATGGAATTGGCAAGGTAAAAGCACAAATATAATATATACATATATATGAGTATACCACATAATATAATGTATTACATATGTATAGTATATTATGTAGGCTCCTTTTTTTTCTTCTCTTCAGCAAAAAGGTTACCCTTCTTCTCTGCTGACTTAATAACTACAACAAATACCGACGACGTAATCAGGAATACAGAAAAACAACACCAAGTCAGTCTTCTTGAGCAGAAGAACTCTTTTTTCTTCTTCTTCATACCCACACTCTACTTACTTTACTACTTACTCACCTTTTGCCCATTCTGAAATAGTCTATATTTTGCATGCTCAAACAATCACCGTCATTCATATACCATGATACTACTACTACTACTACCATATGTATAATATTATTTTTGTACTTACTTTAAATACTTATACAATATAATGTTTTACATATTATGCTCTACTGGTACACATAATGCCTTATGACAAATAAGAGTTATATTGTTTTCGTTTTATATATATTTTTTTCTGCATACTGTGTGCATTTTGGTGAGGGTGACGATGATGATCATCATGATGTTGATAGCGATGATGATGATGATGATACGACGCGCACATTATTTTCTATTTTGCGATCAGTAAAATACCTTAGGTAGTTCAGTCTGTGATGTTTGTCCGTTGAGTCACAATCGTTAAGGAACCCTATCATTATCATTATTAATATTGTTTTGTGTAGCTGCTCACACAACAAGCTTTACAGATAAAAAGGTCAAGTTGCGCATGCTGCATGTGAAGCCCGTCCCGTGTCCCGTGTGGAAACAAAAAGATTTTGTGTAAAAATATATTTAAAAAAGATAGTCTCATAAAACTTGGACATCTTGACAACTATTTGGGGAAAAGAGAAAGGTGCAGTGTAACTCTCATGTATATATTTTTTATAGGATTCTAAAACAGTCAGAGTTCTTCATGAGGTCATTATTCCCGTGAAATGTGAAATGGTCATAAAAAATTATATTATTCTTTCCGTTATCAACTTATCATTAATAATAAAAACCATATCTTCCACAACAAGGGCCTCAATTACTATTAAAAAATCACATTCTTTGTAAAAAAAAAAAAGTAATTTTATGTAATTTTTGTTTGAATCAGGGAAAATAAACTTGTGGTAAAGTTACATGTTTTTTTGTGCTGTTTTGGTGTGGTGACGGTTATTATTGTGCTTGTGACTGTTTCTTTGGAGTTCTAGTTTTAAAGGTCTAGAAACAACGTGTAATAATAATAATAATAATAATAATAATAATAAGCGTAGTGAAATATCTATATAAACATATCTTGGTAAGTTCAAGTTCGTTTAAGCAAGGATGAATATTAAAGTAGAAATTATATTGCCAATTTGTAATTAGTGTCATTCCACCTGCCAATTAATATTTTACGCCCTATTTGTGTTTATTACTGTTTAAAGCAGCTAATTTATTTGGCCCCATCATTCAAACAGATTATTATTTTTTGGTCTCCTTTGAACGTATTTATAATTTTCAATAAATACATAACATTATCATATCTTAGCTGTAAAAAAACGACATCCGCAGGAAAACAAAAGGTTTTGTGTGTGTGTGTGTGTGTGTGTGTGTGTGTGTGTGTGTGTGTGTGAGTGTGTGTGCATGTTTATTATATTTCTGTCCTTGACATCTTCATTTCTGATCGTAATACAGCAACTCAAAAAACATTCAGTTTGCAGTAACCTCAAGATTTTTATGCTATTTAGCGTGAAGAACAGAAGCAAAAGTCATACTATTAGCCTGGTACGTGATGTCGATGTAAAATAGCAGGCACTACTACTACATATACGCGTAGTGTAATACGTATGTAATCTTGAGTTGAATTAGACAGGTAGAAAATGAAGGAGGACGGCAAATCATCCATTATCGTAAATTACAGTTGCCCCCGGAGTAGCAACAAACAACATCAAAAAATTATATTTTTCTCTACTGAATTAACTACCAATTTGTAAATTTTTTTTTGCGTGAGTACAATTATCATTAGCTTTTGGTAAACAGAAGAAAAAAAATACGTTGTCAGAAATCAAAATAAAAACTATTTTTTCTCACACAAACTTTACAAAATTCCTCTGGGGAAAATTTTTTTTTTAAAGTACAAACATTTTTTTTCATATTAAACTTTCTTTAAAGAAATATAATATGCAAATTAAACATGCATTTTAAATTTTAAATAGTGTTTCAATAAACATTGCTTTTGTTGCGGTGACATCACTGCGTATTTTTTTCATGCCTATTTGTAATCTTCATCTCTCAATCGCGGCCTGTCGTCACACTAATTTATTCATAGAATATTCCTCTTGAGAGCTAAGCACGGAGATATATGCCGCCCACACATTAAACAAAACTTTTTATTTATTTTTTTGTGTTATGTTATCTCCACAAAAAAAGTTGGGATTGCAATTTCAAATAGCACATGCGTCGTAGCGTAAAACATGTGCTTACATTTACATCAATTTTTACTGTACAATAAATATCATCTTCATCATGATCATCCCGATGATAAACCACATACATGTATACATATATTCTTTTGTAGTTACACCCTCTCTCTCTCCACTTTAAAAAAAATCAATGTGTTTTTTTTTGTTCACGAGAGAGTTTATCATTATTATGTTTAGTATGAGACGTGTACTATTTCTTTTTGGTTTATTAGCGATGACGACTTGCCTTGTTGCATTTTTTTACATCACTACTTGTCATTGTTACTTATAGGGTTGGATTGGAATATAGTAAAATAGTAATATTATTATTGGTTGGAAAACTTGAACTGTAATATGCTTTTTGTTTCACGTGGTAATAATAAAAATAATACCTGTACATTGTAACAAGTAAACACAGTTTCATCAATCGTTGTAGTAAAAAGAAATTTGAACAGGATCAGGTGCTAATGAAGGATGAAGGTCATTTATTTACAATAACTTACCATCCAACCACGAATTGTTGACTTGGGGTTTAAAAAAAAAGCAATATAGACATCTGATTTGAGTAGTGAGCAACTATTGGTGGTTTATGTACACATAAAATATGACGTCTCTTGTAACATTTAGTGTAGTAGTGGATGGATTTGGATGGATGGATGGAGAAGCCAAAAAGCAATGATGCAATGAATTTTTTTAAATCTACCTACCTGGTATTTATATACTCATGGTACATTCAAATAACAATATGTATGTATGAATTGTATATCCGTGCGCGTGTTTTTTAACCTAGTCATATTAATAAATTACGCATTGTTGTGCAGTAAAAGCAATATCATCATCATCATCATCATCATCATCATCATATGATGCTAATGAAATGAATAATGAGAGACACACATCATCATCAACACAAACACAAGTACTATATAAATATGTTCATATCCATCCATTCAACATCCATCATCAGCTCATCATGTAAATGACCAAAAAAAAGAAGTATTTTGTATACATTCAAAATTGTCAGACACACATATACGTGAGCATCTAGAAAAAGCAGATGAGTCAGTGCGTGCGCGCGGTGCGGTGTCAATATCAATTATCTTTTTATTATTATTATTATTATTCATATTAATCTTGATCCTAGAATATATTAATTTTTACAAAAAGTTTATATTTCATTTAAAAAAAAATTACAAAACATATTAAAATATTTTTACAACTGTATTTATTACAATTCCTGCTTCTTTGTAAAAAAACACGACGTTATGGGCTGCTCTTAAATATGTATATGTTTTAGCGTAATTTTTCCTTGTCAATAAAAATCAACAACGACATGCGCGCACATATTGGATTGTTTTGTAATAATTACACTTGTAAAGTCATATTGTTGTTCTTGATATCCTCCCTTCAATTTTTTCTTTACAGATTTATAGGTTTTGTGTTTGTGACCTTGGGCGTCCTAATTTTGCCGCAACAGCAGCAGCCGCATCATCATCATCATCATCATATAGGATATATACTATTATCATCATCATTTGCCACCATTTTGATTGTCAAGTATGGTACTTCTTGATGGTGATCAGCCCACGGTATTATCTGTCCAAAAGTATGAGTCTGGGCCACCTGTTGATCAATCCTTTGACGGCCAATTGGTAAGTCTTACAATAAATAAATAAATACATATATAAATATGTATGTAAGTATTTTCACTTTTTCCTTAGCATTTGATTTTGAATTAGAATATAAAACCCATTTTCCAATGCACAAATCGATTTCTATCCCACTTAACATATTTTGCAATGATATTAGATAAAAAGAACAAGAAAGAAAAAAAAATTGTTGGAATTGATACATACAGACAAGTGGAAAAAATAAAGAAGTAGGCTGATCCTACGCTCCATATAAATAAACATTTTTTTTTTGCTTTGATGTACAATAACGAGCAGAAAGAGTGAGTAGTTGTGATGATATGATTGTCTGAAGAAAATTGTGATCCACCCAAGAATATGAAACAAAAGATGTTATGATGAGATGACGAATACTCAAACACACACACATACACCATCATCATCTTCTTTTTCTTCTTACCTTTTCAAAATATCCAGCGAGAGAGAATATTATTCCAGACTCCAGACTACTAGAAGTGGTACTACATCTTGTGCCCATAACAATATAAATCCTTTAAAATTGCAACACTCAGAGAGAGAGAGAGAGTGAGAGTAAGAAATTATGATAATCACGAACGACCATGCTGAAAATGTTAAAATCGTGAAACAACAGCGATCAGCACCATTAGCCATCAACCATGGTAACTTTAGTGTTTGGAAAAGTGCAACTTTTAATATGATTGAAGTTGACGAAAAATAAAATCACCATGACGAAGAAACGTACTCTCTCTCACATACATACATACACAGATTGCCAATATACTTACACACTTATATACCTACATAATATTCATGTAATTATCCATGCAATCATGATGATGATCCACGGGACGATCAAAACTCCATGATGCGTATAAATTTTTTACCCCTACTCGTCTTCTACGAAAAATCTAACCATCATCATCATGATATTATGAGTTTTGTAAGTATATATAAACAGTCAAATATGTGGTGTTGACTGAATAAACGTTGTTGTCTGGTCTGGTCTTCTCTCCTCTCATTTCTAGTATACAGTCAACTCCTCATCTCTTCATGTTCATGAGGACAAGATGATGAAGAAGAAGAAAAAAATTGACTAACCAAAGTGACTTGACTGTTGTTGTTATAATGTATTACATACCTTATGAGTTAATCGCCCTTTCCTTTGTTGTGTGTTAAAAGACGGCGAATAATAATAATAATAATATGTAATAATGACATTCATTCGTTGAGAAAAAAAAGAGCATCATGAAGAAGAAGAAGAAGAAGTAGAAGAAAAGCATGTAAGTACTGCATGTGTGTGTGTGTGTGTGTGTGTGTGTGTAAAGTAGGTACAATACATCATAAAAAGCATGTGGGATGAGAAGTCTTTTCATTTTAACAAGTAAATTTAATGTACCGGAGAATGTTTGAAGTATATATTATGGTGACGGTGTGCAATGCCTTTTTTATATCCTGCTTTTTTTTTACTCCTTCGTCTTCTTTGTACAAAGTAATTCAAAAGGAACAACAAACGGACGACATAGTATAGGTACAATAGTAGTAGTTGTAGTAAATTATAAAGAGCTTTAAGTACTAAAAACCCATAAGTACAATAACAATAATGTACAGCCGTAAAATAATTTAATGTACCGGAGAATGTTTGAAGTATATATTATGGTGACGGTGTGCAATGCCTTTTTTATATCCTGCTTTTTTTTACTCCTTCGTCTTCTTTGTACAAAGTAATTCAAAAAGAACAACAAACGGACGACATAGTATAGGTACAATAGTAGTAGTTGTAGTAGTTGTAGTAAATTATAAAGAGCTTTAAGTACTAAAAACCCATAAGTACAATAACAATAATGTACAGCCGTAAAAATGGCTAGAAATGACAAGTTTTGTAGTGTAATTGCAATAATGTTTCTTTCAAAATTTTTAAATATGACCATTAACTGGCTGCTTTGTTGCTTCCTCCAGGTTGTGAGTTGTGAATTTTACAATGTACAGAGCAGTTTAAAAATGTTTCGTGGTGGGAGGTTTTTTTCTTCTTCTTCTTCAAAGGACATAAATATATATGTATTATGTATATACAATTACTACAACAACAGCAAAAGTTACATGGTTTAGTACATGCAAGATAAAAAATGTACAGCGAATTGTATAATTTGTTGTAAGTATGTATTTAAGAGTGGTTGGAAAAGTTGCAAACGTCACGTCTCTCTCTCTCTCTCTGGACATAAATGGTAGAGCAAGGATATTGTACGTACACGATACGAAAATGACATTCATAAAAAAATCAAAAGATATAATCTCGAGCTTGCATAATCTCTCCGTATTAGCATATAATGATTTCATGATTATTACACAATTAAAAATTTATTTATTTATTTTAACTAAGGGAATTCCTGTTTTTTATTCAATCGGAGTAAATTGATTATAAAATATTGTGGAATAATTTTTTTTTTCAACCACATTTTTTTCTCGTACTCAAAACGAAATTTCTCAAACTTTGGTTTCAAAATATTTATACACATACATACAACAAAAAGCATACATATGATGATATGATTATTATTATTATTAAGTAAATATAGTATTATGTACAGGATTATTAACTTGACTCATGCTCATCTTTTTTTTCATCATGGCAATTCTATCACTCCTCTTTAAATGCTCATCCTTTTTTCTGATGTTGTTGAGATTTGCTGTTTGGTTTGTTTGGTCACATTTGCATGTCATACTTTTACGATGCGATGTACAAAGCAAATAAAAGCATCAAAGAATCATAATCATCATCGTGGCACTTTTACAATTACGTCTTGTTCATAAGTTTATGGAGTGAATTGTCCATAATTTTCTTTATACTGGTCAATAAAATTAATGCATAAACAGCAGGTATTGTCATTTTTATGATGCACTGGTTTCGTATAGATTTGAGAAGAAAAAAATTATATAGATACATTTTTTCATTATATTTTTTTTGTGCTTGGAGGCAAAGCAAATAGAACATACAAGGTAGAAGAATTAGTATGGCGTTTACCGCTGCTGCTGCTGCTGTTACCTGTTGCTGCTACTTTAAATTTGACTACCTGCTCGTGCCATATAGCCACAACAATAGAGCTTTCTGGACTTCTGTGGTAAATAAATACCCACAAATTCAATGAATGAACCGCAAAATTACGTCATGATGACATGCTGTTTTTCTTCTCTTAAAACAATCTTGTTATTTATGAATTTTTGCTGACATTCTGACTTTTAAAGTTATCTGTAAAAATAGCCTATTGAACATTTTTTTTCTATTTTTCCCGGATTTTAACTAAGTTTGAAGATATTCACATTTTTTTATTATCAAGTACAATAAGTTTAACTCAACAGAAGCACATCAACCACCAAAAACTATATACTCCATTCTACCAGTTCGCTTGCATTTATAACAGCCCAAATATATTTGTACATGCATACATGCAAACATACATAGGTACATATTTGTTCTTTCTTGAGATTTTGTCAGCAAGAAAAGTTGTTTGAGGGGTTAGGCTGCTGGCTGCTGGCTGCTGTGATATCCTCACAAAATGCAATAAACTTGTAAATGAAATCACTCCACCTTCTCTCTTCTCCTCTTTTTCTTTAAAGTGGCTAAACGGATAAAAATCAGTAGGGATGGATGGATGTTGCATGTTATAGTAGCAAGTAGATGCACTCAATTTTCCTTTCTAGACAAATAAGGTAAAACTGATACAGTTAGATTGAGAGTGTCACTGTTCTGTGGTGGTTGTAAAAAGGATTCTTTTCCGTCTCCCACTACTACTTCACAAACAAATACATATAACAGCAACAAAGCCTCTCTCTGATCATTAGTTTAAATCGGAAGCTGTCTCAAAAAAAATTGAATGTAGAAGAAGAAGAAGTGGAAGAATAAAAAAACCCATTTTATTCGTGATTTTGAAAAATTTAAAACGAAAATGGCTAACAGTTTCCTCTCTTCATTCCAATCCAATCGAAGACATATAATTTTGCCAATAATGCATTAATACATCAATTCAATACAGAAAGCATGCTCCTACCTACTCCTTCTTCTTCTGCTTCTTCTTCTTCACGCTCCTGATCAACTGAAAAACCTTATTGGAGAAGCTATGAAAAAAAGTAAATCTCGAAGAAGACGACGATGAGGACGAATTCAATAAGATGTTAAGTTGTGCCTTTTTTCATATATACATACATATGTATAAAAATACATACATTTTTTATACTACTACTACTACTGACCACGTACATGAGCAGAGAATGGTATTCACTATATAGTAGACAAGATTAAAAAGTAATTTATGGACTCCGTGACATGTGATATCAGGCAAGATCCTTCACCTTCCATTGTATTCTTTTTTTGACGCATGTATTTTTCTTTTTTTGAAAGAAAAAAAAATTACACGATGATAATAATGATGAAGGAACTGTACAGTTGTTGGAATTTCGTGAAGAAGACAAAAAAAAATTCTTCTTCTTCTGCCAATGCTGCTGTGCAAGTCACTACTTCTTCTATACACAACACCAAACACAAAAGTTATAAAACATTACAGCGTGATGAATACTTAATTTATTATCGTAAAATTGTTGTGGTTACATTATTATTGCATCCCAATGGTTTTCTTCTTTTTCTTTAAAAAAAATATGGCAAGTTCACTACTTGGATTTTTATTTTATCTTTTTTCTGTACAAAAATAAAAATTCTAAAGATTGAGAAATGTATTATGTTGTGTGTTTGTACATAAATAAAAATATCATCATTATTACTGTCTTCGGTAAAATTGCTTACACATTTTGAGCATTAACGTTTTTGACCAAGTCTAACAAAAAACTAGATGGGAATGTCATGGCATAATGGGTAGTACTAGTACAGATAGTGGTGGTAGGTAAGCAGCACGCATCCATCCTCATGAATCTAGTAATGATATTCTAATCGACTCTATGTATTTATATAAGTCTATTAAATATATTTTTATTTCCATTCCACTCTCATCTCAAGTCTCTCTCTCTCTCTCTCTCAAAAACTCTGGTCGTCCTATAAAAAATGTTGTGTACTTTGTTTGAAACGAGTCGATATTATTACCTATTTGCATTATAATATTGATATGCTGTTGTTGTTGCTGCTGCTGCTGCTGTGTTGTGTCGTGTCAAGACGCAACAAAGGTTTTTTTTTACTTGAAGGCTAATAAAAAAAATAGAATTTCTGAATCATTTTCGTAACTCCACTATACTACATACCTATTAAAGATAATTTGGATTACGTTTGAACGTTTTCATTCATGTTTTTTATTTATTTTTCATATATATATATTTTTTTGAACAATGCAATGTCAAGTGCCAATGTCATAAGCCTTCAAGTAAAAGTGTATTATAATTTATAATGCAAAAAGAAATCTAATATTAGTTTTAAACCAACATTCATACAATGCAGTAAGTAATCAAAAAAAGACGCCCGGTGATAATCTAATTTATTTAGTCTGAAGGAGGTTTATTTGTATATGATTTTATAGGCATGTACTACTTCTCTCTCTTTTTTTATAATGCAATCTCCAAGTTTTACAGTGTTTACTTGCTTTATTAGCAAGAAAAGATTGAAAGTTAATAGAAAGAAATGGAAAAATATATATAATATAATATGACGCCCTCTTATTATTAAGAGATTTTCATGGTTGTCCGTGACCGATCTTATATAATGATGTTCACGCGAAATCCTAAGCATTATTGTTGTTCATTATCTAAACTTTACAAGAGCTATGTTTTTTTTTTGGTTCTTGGCGACTACACTCCTGTCACTTGGATGATTATGATGATGATGATGATGATTCTTCTTCTAAGGAGCCATATTGTGTGTGCTCTTCATAAGTCGGAATTAATTTCAAGGATTAGCGATCTAAAACACCAAAGTTGTTCTACTGTATTTTTTGTGGTCAATTGCCAAGAAATAAAATTGTTCAGTAGATCTACAAGTGCTATACATCTTATACAAGTACTAGTAGTTCATTCGTACATGCACGTATCCATTTAAAATGGAACAAATAGGCTTGGCCAATAAAGCTTTATGTGTGTTGTATTAAAAAAAAGTATATATCTTTTGGCAGCAAGACAAACTTGACCATGATGATGATAATCCACCAATAAAAATTTAACTACTTGTCTTATTAGCTTTGTCACTTAACTGGTCACATTTCCCTTTCTCTCAAACAGTTTTCAATATTGTAGTAGTTAAATCTTTTAAGGATCTTCTTCTTCTTCAAACAATAAAGATGTGTATGCTTGTACACTACCACCATGTACCACCACCACCATCATCAGTTCATGATCGTTATTATTTCAAACTTTTTGTTATGCAAATTGTTTGTTTTGACAAAGGTTCGCACGAACCAGCATTCAAATTGTAAAGGTACCCAAAAAAAAGCATTATTTGGTTATATAACTTCTTATTACTTTGAATTTTCGAAATACTACAAACTACAATTTTTTTCAGAAAAATGAAAATCTGCTGTTTTATTATTATTAAGTAGTGTAAAGTGTAAGCTACTTTATAATTTTGTCAATTCTGTCCATCTATCTGTCTGTTTTTATTTTTTAAATCGATGTAATTTGATACGCTGATAACGAATATGATATCCAAATCATTGTAATTGGCTTACGCTACTTTGGTATATCGATTGTTCTGGTTATTTTTTTACTTCTTCTACTACTTGAAAAAGTCTTGTTATTATTATTGTGTGGTCGCTGTCACCTATCTGTAAAAGCATCGTGCTGAGCTGAATATATATAAATGCAGTAAAAAAACAACAACACATAACACGTCTTTTTTTCTTCTTTTTTAAAACTCTGCAATTCTCTCTCTCTACACACACACACACACACACACTCAGCCTCTGTGTTGCAATATATTTTTAATTATGCCTTCCAGGCTGCTAAAGTACAAGAGTACTAATTACGGTTCCACGAATAATAAATTTATTGTACTTGTGTAGTATATCTTGAGGTGATGGGATTTTATGACTCTATGTGATTTTTACGGCAGAAGAGCAAAATTAAGTAATGTTTTAAATACTTGTTAAAAATTTGAAAGAAGTAAATATATCATCGTCATATCATCAAATCATCATCATAATATCATGCACGCAGCTATAACTTGCATACTTACTGAGTATATGAGAGTTGTTATAGAAATTGGCAATTGGTATGATATGAAGTACATACATACATACGTCTTTATATATTTTGTTACATTTTATTGAACAAAAGTTTACATCATCATCATCATCATCTCTTCTTCGTCCACCTCATTCTCATCATCATTATAGTAATATATCCCCCTGTCCTTGCTCTTCAACTAATTGCCTTGAGTTGGACTATTAAGAAAGGCTAAAGAGAAAAAAAGAAGAATATTGTTTTAGCGCAGGATAAAACAATAACCCAACGACAAGCAAGTTAAAAAAAACTCTTTTCTGACAGCTTCAAATATAATTCTCCAGTCGCATGCTGCAACAGCACCAGCAGGAGATCTCTTTATGAGATAATGTACGACAATACAAAAGCAATGCAAAAGGCATTGCATGATCATGATGATGATGAGCATCATCGTCAAGAGTCAAAGTCAGGAGGATGACGATGATGATGGGTACCTTTTCTTGTGTGTGTGTGCTTGTATGATGGCTAGTTTTTTCCATGTATTTTTTTTTGTGAATAACTAATATGAGTGATCTCATCATGCACACAAAATACTTATATTTTTCGCCAAAGGAAACAAAAGCTGCTATAGTTTTACAATGCAGTATGAAAATTTTCCCTTGAATTCCCTGGAATTCTTTTTTTTCTTCAAAATGCAAAGTTTATTAGACGAGGAAGATAAATATATTACATGCATATTATTATTATTATATTATGGGCTATAAGGTGATATTTGCCAGAGGGAAGCATGGTGAGTAGGAAGGAACAAAAAATAATAATAATAAGACAAGTCTGGAATTTACTTGGTTTGTACAAATTAACTTTAATAATGTGAATACGCCTCTGATTTGATTGTTGTGTTATTTGTTGATTATTTACGCAGTAAATTGAAAATATACGCATATATATTATGTGAAGTTCACATTGCATATAGTATTGTGAACCATGTAATACATCTGTTCTCTGTGCATGAGAAAGAGAGAAAAATCTCAAAAAAAATTCAAAAGAAATCATTCCGGTTTACTTACTTGCATATTGCACGCCTGCATATGCATACAAATTTGTATATACATGCATACAATCATGTTCCAGAGAAACTGATTAAAGATTTAGTAGAAAAAAAATTGATCATTTAAGAGTGCATGTACTACATTGGAGACTGCTAACCATTCAAGATTGACCAATGCTTTTACATATGCATTTCTGCACTGGTCGGCACTATTACATGAATTTTTATGTACACAATATTAAGTGCAAGTGCACACACACACATACACATCTCTCTCTCTTTTAACAAGAAGGACTGAAACACATCACCTTTTGCTTTTTTTTTTGCTGTCTTTTGCACATTGGCTGGCAGCACACAACATAACTCTACAACAACAGGTATATTTTATATATTGTAAAAAAATATTGTCTATCTATACGGCTGCAGCAGCGATACCTGTTCTTCTTCTGCATCTGCACCCAACAAGCCCAAGGTCTGCTGCTTAATGCACAGCAAACAGCGTGATTGTGTGTTAACTCAACAATGATGTTGTGTGAGTGAGTAGTCTGCGGTGAATGTGTGTGTTGAGATTGGGAATAATCATTTTAAATGATAAAATACTACTACTACTTCTACAACCAGACAATATTACATATAATATAGATACATAAATACATGCACAACAACCACACTTTATTTATCCCTGCAACATATATAATATGATGGCATGCTGATCATCATCATATAACTGAAAATGTATGAGCAATTGACGAGCTTAGTAATACTCTAACCGTGGTCGGTCGCCCACGCACACAAAATTTTGCTCGTCTCTCTCTCTCTGTTTTGTTCCTCGTGTGTGTAGAATTTTTTTTTTCTCGGTTGTTATTTTCCTCCTTCTTTGTAACAACAACAGCAGCAGCACCCAAGAAAAAAAAACGCATCATCACGCAATAAAAGATTCCTTCCTTCCTGTCTAAAAGAGTGACTGTGAGTTGAGTGATGATGAGAAGTGGAGCTAACCAATGTTCGGTGTGTCTTACTGTCTACTAGTCAGTCATATATAGCGTCGGATAATATATTTTTTTAGTATGCTACCCGAATTTTGGTTCTTCAGAAGATTGCAGCAGATTCATTAGTGATTGATTATTTATTAGAAAGAGTTCATTTGGTGGCTTTTTGTCTTTTTGAAGTTTTTGTTGTCTATTTTTATAATAATATGTATTTATTATTTTTTGTGTGAATGAAGTTGTTAAGTGTGTATGGGAGTTAATTATTTATTAGATTATTATTTAATTTGACTGGATTGTTTTTGATATTCAATGAAAAAGTTTTTGGATTATAAATACCATTGGCCTTTACAAAAAACTGTAAGTTTTGGTGTTATATATATATTTTTTTTTGCTTTCTTGCTCTTGTAGCTAATTGCCCCTTTTTGGTTCTGCCTATTGTTTTTTTAATGAAAGTTTCTTCGACTCTTTATTTTGTGTTTGCTGTGTATGATCTTTTTTTAAGCCAAATATATACACAAAGAATGAACCAAAAAAATTAAATTAACAACTTTTCGCAAACTTTCGTATTTACACGAGTGTTTTTCATGATGATGATTCATATTTATCGTCATAGTAACAATTATGGCGCCTTCAAATTAGCACATATTATATATTATGCATTGTAAATTGTTGTACCGCTCCTTATTATTACATACGTACACCTCATAATATGAGCATGTCAAGTCAGGAAATTCCATTTAGAAATTCAACAATAATTATGCTTATCATCTATGATTTATCATCATTTTACTCTTGTGTGTGTGCCTGTGTATTTGTGTGTATCACTCTCATTTTCTCTCATATTTTTTTAAAAAACCAAATAAACGGATAATAATAATAATAGTAATAATAGGTTTTGTACTGACAACGACAACATGTACGTAAACAGTCACTCACTAATGCTATGAGTCCTATTAGTAAACGACAAGAAGATGAGACGATTAGAACGGTTTATCTGAAATTCAATCAAAAAGTAAATATCATCATTATTAATATTATTTTTATCAGTATAAAGGCATCCCTTATTGACAATACAATGGTATTTTGAAAAACCAACAAAAAAACAAATAACAGCAACAATGGTAACAAAACAAGAGCTATGTATATTGTGCAACGATCTATTATTATTATTGTTATTATTATTATTAGGTGCAAGCTTGTGCTTTTAAATCGTTGATTTGTAATAATTTGAACAAGATATTTGTACGCCACGCAATAACCGCATACTACACACACAAGAGAAATATGTATGTACAACCTAACCTGATTTTTTTTTGTTGCAATCAATTTGGTTTCACGTTTCATGTATGTATGTTTGTGTTACAAAAAAATACATCCAGTTATTTCGCTCAAAATATGTCCACGCTTCAGTAATTCACAATTAGTTTGTGAAGACCACAAAAACAAAAAACAAAAAATAAGATACAGTAAATAAAACCACAACAAGATGAAAAAAATAAATAATTTAACATAAAAAGCATGATTGTTGTTTTCACATCAACCGACACTGACGGCAGCAGCGGCCGCCGCCGTAATTTTTGCTTCCCTAAAAAGCAGGATTCGATGTGTATGTATTATTTTGGGTTTCTCATCATGATTATTATTACAATCGTTAACCAAACCCTGTTCTACTCACATTACATTATACAAATATATATCTATTTTATTATATATTGTGTGTGTACGGTTACATGCATCTACTATTGCATATCGCCGCAACCACCACTATAACACCATCATCACCTAAAGCGCTTAAAAGGCCAAAAAGACACGCTCTAAGCGGCTAACTGATTAATAAAAAGCAGAGTTTTGTAAACATGTAATAATAATAACGGATTAACCGAACGTTGCTGCTGCTGGCTGGTGAGGTGAACCTGCAATTCAACACGAAAATATATTATTATATTTAAAAAAAAAAAAAAACGCTAATCATTATGCATAATGTGATGCCTAATCCATCATCAATGTAATGTATCGAGCGAGTATACAAGATGATTTGCAGGGAAAATGTTATGATGACTCTGACTATGGCGACCGACCGACCTGATTTGCTTCAATTCTTTTATAACAACTTATCTTTCTTTCTTCAAAAAAAATCATATGTATTATATATTACGCTTTTCAGTCATCCGGACGCATTGACTGACTGACAGCAAGTAATCTGTTTCGTACATCTCTGGAGTCAAATCCTAAAATGCGAAAGAATAAAAAAAAAGAATTCGAACTTGTTAATGAAATAGTATTTATTTTTTTAAAGCCGTGTTGCACTTTAAAACACTCAAGCGTGTGTGTTATATAAGTTTGTGTGTGTGCATATGTATGTATGTGTGTGTGTGGGCGTATAAATAGGAGACAGAGTTGTTTCAAAAGAAATATAAGCCAGGGGTCATCGACGCGCTCTCAACTTTTTTGGATTGACCGCGTGTATACGCAGTAACAACACCGCGCTCGCTGTTCTCTTATTGTTATCATTACATGTGCATAATAATCACAGGTTTTTATTCGATTGTTGGGCAATACACGTAAAATATGCTCTATTACATAACAAAGTTTGTATATGAAAGTATGTGTGTGCATGTGCATTTTTAAGTGATTGTTGGTAGTCACCATCATCGGTGTCCTGCTGTGATATCAAAATCGAATCGTTGTTGCAGTCAGGTGTTCTGGTGGTGGTGGTGGTGGTGGTGGTAGTGGATGGATTGGTGTTGGTGGTGAACCGGTAGTGCTGCAAATAATATATGTACACACACATCACATAACATAACAACAACAACAATGATGATGATGATGAAATATGTATGCATGAAAAATATAAATATATTTACACTAACTATTTGAGAATGTAAACTAGGCAAAAGGACATATATGTTTTTTTTTGTGTACCATGATACTTTAAACTTGGCAAAAGGCAAGCTTACTGACAACTTCCCGATTTTGACAACGTTGCCTTTTGTACTGTCGTGTACATATGCTACAACTATAAGAGATATATACATACATAAACCATAATTATGCAACGTATTTAATACTCATTCGATGTCATCGCTCAAATTATTTAGGAGAAGAAGGAAAAAAGTTTGAATTAAACGTGTTTTCATGTATGAACTTGGCGTCGGAAGCGTAGTAATAATATGTGTAGGCGTAATGAATTCGTTTTATTATAAATTTTTGCTTAAAAGAAATTCATGAATGGAGTAATCTATGACGGATAAAAAATGCTTTTTTAATATTATTATGATCCTTTGTCTATAACTTTCGCTGTCCAACTAATTCGCTGTTGTTGATTGCTGCTTATGATAAAATAAGAGAGAGAGAGAATGTGTTGACTAACATGTTATCGATCATTTTGCTTTTCCTAGATGCAATTTTATTATTCTTCAGCCTGACCTTTGACCGCTTACTGCAATATATCACATATATTTTTTTTATAAATATTGATTCCTAATAAATTATTTTGATACATTGCAGATTTTAACATTAACAAGCAATTTGGGGGAAGTTCTAACAAAAAAACCGACTAACATTGTAGTAGCAAAAGAAGACAACTAATTCTTTGGATCGGCTGCTAATATCAGCAATCCATCATCAACATAATCAGCAACATGGTCCCCATAATGCAACCTTGAACATTTTGGTTGGTGTGTGTAGTGTGAATGTATAGCAAAAAATAATAATAATAATCATAATAATAATAATACAAAAAATGACTGATAGAGAATGTGTGTGTAAAAGTGACAAGAGAGCATAATGATGTAACTTTTCACCCAAAACTTCTCGATTTCCACTTGTCTGCGTGTTCTAAATTATTATTATTATTTTGTATTGTGTTGTTGTTGGTGTGTCTCCTAATTACCCGGTTCATACAGATCTACTCTCCTCTCAAAGTGGAGAATATAGTTTCAATGAATCGAAAGGGGCAGCAGTTGTGCATAAGTGAAATTGATTTTTTAAATTAAAAATCGTGGACAATAGCAACAAAAAATATAAAAAATCTTTAGTTCAAAATGGTCGTTATCACGATCTCATATCCTCATCAGCCACGTTTCAACTACTCCCCATTAACCCCGTCCACGTCCGTTAGCCCAACTCTTACGGACTCTGGATCTGAACAGTTACCTTCTTTGTTACAGGTGTCGTCTGATGGAGATACTGTAGCGGCTACCAAACAAGGTAAGAAAAATAATTTGTTTTTTTAAATATTTTTTTTAACGTTTCATATATATAACTCATGCATTCTATTGCTACTTGGTTTTTATCATTTCATTTTGCACAGGAAAGGATTAAATAACTTTTAAGGAGAAGTCAATTAGTAGACGTCAAATAGGGTTTTACTTCTATTGATAATACAAATTGCAACTGTTTGAGCTTTTGCTAATCATGATATCATCGTGACAAATGCATTTATTCAGTAATCTTATTGACTGCTGCTATAAGATAAGAACAAGAAGTGTGATGATGAGATGCAGCGGTTTGTGTAAAAAAATAATATATATATATAGTCAAGTCAGTAAAAAAAACCTTATATTTTAAAGCGACCACAATGAACCTTACGTCTATCACCTTTTGTAGTACAAACACACATACAGGTGGAATAAATTATAATGAATCCTCAAGATGACTGCTAATTGCAAACGCATGCAACAAGTAGGCACTTTCAATGTCCCTGTCCCTAAAGTTTTTTTATACTATTTATTTTACTCACAATCACTAACTTACACATATTCATTTTATTTATGACATGAGTGAGCTTCTACATTAAAGCATATAGGTTGATATATTTTCATTGTCATAGTCACTATCATGATAAAAATACAAAAAAAGCCTTATCTTATGCCAATTTATTTAGTAAACTCAAGATAATCAAGAGATAGCTTCACTGAAAAAGAAAAAATGTATACCTACATAAGTAAGTATATGTACATATCTTTTAGTAGCATCTACAACAATAGTAGGTAATCATAGTTGAAGTATTATATTATAAATATTTTTTTGTATTTGATTACTAGTTGTTGTTGTTACTAGAATGAAGTATGAATGAACACATAATTTGGCCTTTATTAAGGCAAAACGATTACACTTGCTGTTCATGTTTTTGTAAGAATGCTCATTCTACTACTACTACTACTACTGCTGCTGTTGCTGATACTCTACTACTGCCAAGAATTTTGCATTATTTTTATATTTTTATCTAATAGTTTGTTTTGTAAAGTTAACATCTTAAAAAGTTATTTCCCAATGATGATAAACTAACAACTACTACTACTACATCACTATGAACAACATAATATAATGTCGTAATATATGTACATCTAAATGCTTAATCATTTTATACGCTAGTGAAAGATTAAACAGAAAAGATATGCACAAAAGTACATACAAATATTTGTAGTTATGTGAGGCGGAACTATCAAGAAGAAAAAAAAATTGCGTATGGAATGTGCATTGAAAACATGCATAGGTATAAATGTTTTTATATGCTAATAAAATGCGAGTCCAATCAATCAGATAACACTTTTCAAAATCATTATGAGGTAGACGCTGTCTAAAGGAAAGGTACTAAGACAACCGTCGTCTCTCTGTTATTTTTGTTCTCTCCCCCGGCGACAATAATATTTAAGGAAATCTATTGCACATATATTTCAAATATTTATTTTAGACTACCTCCAATAATAATGGAAGGGGATAAATAATAACAGCAATTTCTCCGCAAATTAGATTGCATTTGATAGATCATCGAGATTGTAATATTTATCTCTAATGTCTATGCAATCTATTGGTTCTACACCTTTTATTTATATAGTATCCAAAATTATTAGCGCTACTTGTATAATCCAGTTTATAATTAATATTATTAAGTGTTTTCAAAAACGTTAAATACAGCGTCTAGCTTTTTAGCATCATCATTTACGAGGTAGTATACAATAATAATAACAATAATTCAGATAGGCATCTTCAAAAAAAAGGGCAAAGATAAATTGAGATATTATTATAAATAGATTTTTGATCACTTAATTTTTTTTATACGCAGAATTTTTACGATTGCTTGTTTTTAGCCATAATAATGCGTAAAACTTTTACTTGTAATTTTGATATTATTATTGGTAGGTAAATTGTAAGTAGGTATATACATACATACCTTTGTGATTTTTTTCCTCTCTCGCCGCAGCATCATTTTCTTCGTGTCACGTAAAAATGAAATACTTGAGAGTTTTTATTGCAAAGTCATAGTGACAGTGACATCCACATTTTTTTTTGAGAAAAAAAAAACTAACTCAGAGTCATTTACAAAAAATATATGTACACTACGAGTGTTATGCTTGGGTTAGTTCGATAAACGCAGAAAAGAAAAATTTAAATGGCTGATTCATTGACATTGGACTTGCTTTTGTTTTTTCTTCAAGTTTACCACATATGCATATTATTGTTATACCACTATTTACAATACTATAGCGCGCAGGGTACATATTTAGTGGTATAATATGTAGCACAGTTGTACAAACAAGCGTTGTCAACACAACTTGACACTTTATTCATAATATTTCTTCCAATTTTTATTGTACACGTGAAATGCATGCATCATCATTCATCATGCTAGACGGAGTGAAGTAAAGTTAACAGTAATAATGATATACATATATCTATCTAGCTTCTCACCTCAGGCCATGTAGTAGATTAACAAAGTCCAAAAACTAAGAACTAAAAAATCCTTCGACCTCTGAACTAGTAATAATTACAATTAGTGAAAATGCCTAAACTTTCGCAGTTGTGATCATGATGAACAGAAGCCATATCATCATATCATAGTACTTACACACACAAAACTGCATGCATTCATATCTGGAAATCATACAAACAATTTGCACGCTATCTTTGTTGGCAAGTATTTGTTGTAGTGATATATTAGCAGTGCAGTAGCAAGCATATTATTCACGTCTTTGTACAAAAGTACGTCTTATGATCTTACAAAATGACATTTATTCCAATCATTTTTTTAAAAGACATTGCGTGTCAATCAACCACCTATTCAAGGATACTGACAGACTACCGCTATGCACTACTACTACTACTGCAATTTGCTGTATACATACACTTGTTTTAACATGTTTACCAATGCAAAAATGATCTTTAAAAAAAATTAAAGGTCTATAAAAGCTATCATATGACTGTATGGATGTACCTACGTACTCGAAGCACAAGAGCATTCCTCTAAACAAACAATTAATTAATGACGCTCTCATGATGTAGCATATTATTATTATCTTTCAGAGAGAATGCGATGACAATAAAGTACCTAACTGGAAACTTGAAACTCTTGACTAACTTTTGCTACGTCTGTTCAAGCTCACATCACCAAATACAAAGTATAAACAAGGCACCTTTTGCGTACACAATTGCATTAATTGATTTAGCCGTTATATGATTTGAATCTTTAGAAATAACACTCTCTCAAGTTTAAAGAAACTACATAAATACACATGTGGAGTGAAATGTACACTACACATACCCAACAACTCTACACCACGTTTCTTACAAGGAAGTATTACAACAATATAAACAACAGCAACATCTGTTAAGTGAAACATTATTTGGTTAAATGAAACGAAAAATTAGGGGGCAATTAAAAAAATAAACAAGTTTGAAAAGCACAATGTTAATTTTTTTTCAAAATTTCTATTGATTTATTTATAGAAATCAAAGTCAGAAAAACAGACAGACAATAAATAGCAACAACTACAACAACAACAACAACTGTTTATCTTATTTGCCCTGAAACAATTGAGTTTCTTTTATTGAAACACAAAATTCACCGTTTATTGCTATTATTTCATACATCATCTATTGTTATGTGGGCTAGCAGTCAAAAAGGAAACCTAAAAAAGGCAACCACCATCACACATACTATTTGTGTGTATTTGTATCACACTATATTTGTTTGCATTTGATACGGAGGAATGAAGAGATACAATTACTTTTTCTAGAGAACGAAAAGGATTTTTTTTTCAAAAATTGCAACGGCACCTTTTCACACCTTTTTATTAAACTAAATATACATGTTAGAACATACTTGTCTAAAAAAAAAAAATGTATGAGAAACAACTTATATATGTACATACATAAATACATACATAATAAATATACTGATTATTTTGCGAGAGGAAAAAACACTCACTTATGGAGCATAATCATTATACAACCGTGAAGCGAATAATGTAATATGCGTGTGTGTAACAAAAAGGAGTTTAAAAATGTAACCGAAAGATCTATGTTTTTTTTGTCTTTTTTCTCTTCTTCTTCTTCTTCCATTCTCCTCCACGCAGAGGGCCACATTGTTTGATGCGTTTTTAACGGAGTTTTCGTGATAAATACATGAATTATACTAGTACAATATTTCAACTCCCTGATATTTTAAATAGTGTTGCAGCGCATATGTTGGGTTGCTGTGTGATTTAATTATACCAATTTGAAAAAAATGAAGAAGAAAGAAAGAAATAACAAATAACACTTAATTTAAACTTGAATGGAGTACAGTGATGTTCAATATTGCAGAGCTTCGTTTCGTTATGCATTTTTTTTTTTCAAATTTGCATTTGTGAAAAAAAAAAATTACAGTTACGACGACCTGGTTGATATATGCATTGCATGTGCATAAAAAGCGCAGTGTATACAAGGTACAACAACAACGGAACATAAAATAATGTGGCTTCATTCAATCACTGAAAGATCTATATAAAGAGAGAAGCTTGAGATAAGATCTGATCTGATCTGATCAATTATTTATTTGTTTATTTAATGTGCAAAAAAAAATAAAGAAGAAAAAGATGCTGCCGTATGCTGCGGAGTGAGTATATAAATTTCAGACAGACTAGATGATATGGCAGAGACCAGGAAGATTAAAATGTGAATTTTTTGAAGTGCCCTATTATGTGTGTGCGCGAGAAGAAGAAGTTATTATTATTATTATTACCATGCAGATATATACTTTTCCAAATCAGTGCACAATGCATAACAAAACGCATGCCGCACGCAAACAACTCTCTGGTTTTAGATTTGCTCTTTTATGTTGTTGTAGCAAGTTATTTTTTTTTTAATTTACGGACAGGTTGGAAGCGGTTTCCGATTTATGCAAAAAATAAAAAATAAAAATTGCAATGGCCAATTATAATGGTATATTAGTATTTTTTGAAGTGCCCTATTATGTGTGTGCGCGAGAAGAAGAAGTTATTATTATTATTATTACCATGCAGATATATACTTTTCCAAATCAGTGCACAATGCATAACAAAAAGCATGCCGCACGCAAACAACAACTCTCTGGTTTTAGATTTGCTCTTTTATGTTGTTGTTGCAAGTTATTTTTTTTTCAATTTACGGACAGGTTGGAAGCGGTTTCCGATTTATGCAAAAAATAAAAAATAAAAATTGCAATGGCCAATTATAATGGTATATTAGATAGGTATGTACATGAACTCATTGTTACAATTTAAATAAAAGTCAGTTATTCGGTCAGCAGTGGTATATTATAGTTTTGTTGTTGCGGTGGTGCTGGCCATATATTTTATAGCATTTTATCTAACAGTTTTGTTGCCGGTGTGTGAACACGCATGATGCGATGCATGAAGCCACTCTATTACTACTAGACCAGCATCATCTTTCATTATTATGAACATCAATAATGTTAGTATTATTAGTCTTTATATATATATATATATATATGTATTATATGCATGTATTATATTTGAATGAACAAGGAAGTGGCATCTTTGTATGTTTTAGAATTTTTATTTTAAACAACAAAATTCATATTGGCATTTTTACTTCTTTTTGTAACGCCCAATTTACATACATAGATGAGGAGGTGGTGGATGGTGGATGGTGGATGATGATGTGTGTATATACACCTATTAGGCATATTGTTTGTTACCGTCTTGTTGAAAGTTGCAGTTTCTTGTCCTGCACACCAATTTCGAAGAAAATGCAGTTTGTTAGTTGTACACATTATTATGGGCCTTGCAATATAGTGCTTTAATTCATTTCAGTTGTCACTTTTCCGATTATGTACGAAAGTAATCACACGTATCACATCACATTATATAAATATATATATATCTGAGAGCAACACAATGTTTGTGTAAAAAAATTGAGTAGTTAATTTTTACGTTGCTTTTGATAATTTGTTGTATTTATATGTGTGTATGGATATATGTACATGGCTTCTGGTAGTTTTTTTTTTGGCGTTTGGCAAACCACACGCATCTTGCATCATCATCACATCACACAACAAAGTACCATTCTTGTACGACGGAGATCTGGTGTGCATGGCATCATCATCATCATCATGTTACATGCATGGTGCAATATGCCAGTCACATATTTGACACGACAAATTGCAAAAAAAAAATTTCCACAAATTCAACACACAACACATCCACATTGCCAACCCATTTAACTTTGACTGATGTGGCCTCAGAGTAACCACAACAAAGAAGAAAAAAACATGCGTACATACTTAGTATATTATTGGTAACTTATTTTTATCAATTTTTACAAAGTATGAATGGCCTAATTAACAGCAACGCCATTAGTTGGCAAGTTTATGGCATAAGTAACCATTTAAAACGTGACTAGGGAAACCGTTAAAAAATAAAGTGTATTTTTTAGCCATATGATTTCAATAATGATGCTAATAAGTAACGCAGTGTAAATTAGCTGTGAGGGAATAACCCTGGATTTTTTGGATGTAAAGTGTAATTTTCCCTTCCTCGTAATTTATCTCTGCTAAAAAAATGTATTTCATAATTCCCTGAACGTGTGTGTGCATTGTGTATTCAATGAATGATGTATGAGCGGCTCTCCCGACTCTTTTATGACTTTTAATGTCAAAAGCAAGGTTCCTTTCTTGTGCATTTTTTTCTCTCATGAAAGAGCGATAATGTAGTAGTATTTCTTATACATGTAGTTGATATGATGGTTGATGGTGGTGTGTAAGTGTTTGGTTGTAGAACTATCTAGGAAACAAGTTTACCTCACATTTTTCAACTAATTTGATAAGTTGTAAAAATTCAGCAAAATAATGAAGGTGATGGTCATAGTATAAATAATAATAATATGCTCCTAATGGGATCCCTGTACTATTGATATCTCTTATTTGCATAAATAATGTGTGAAACCGGCGTGTGAAATGAAAAGAGTGAGTCATGAGGAATTTAGCACACAATCATGTAATGTAGCACTGTAGTAGCATCAGAAGGCGTTGTGTGTGGTGAGCACTAGTGTTTCCGGTTTTGCACACAAGATTTAAAAAAAGATGCATTGTGTAAAAGTCCTCATGGATTTTTAAAGAAAAATCTCACAACGGATTTAACTCCAAGTCAAACTTTTTTAGTATATGTACCTATAAGTGCATACATATAATAGTCAATATAAATGGGACATTAAAATTATTTGTTGAACCCATTCACGCGTTTCACCAAAGTACATAAAATACGGGATAAATTGGAGCAGAAAAAGGGGAAAACATGCTTGCACGTCGCACATAAAAAACATGAGCATAATTTAGTGCGACTACTTTCTTAACACATTTTACTCTTCGCGGTCAAATACTAATTATGATTATGATGTTGATGAGATGGTGATGTGATGATGATGATGATGAGAGTCAACATTTGATGAAATTATTTTGAAAAGTGCGTTTCTGATTCCTCTTCAGGGTTATTGATCTATAACAGTTAGAAACTCTTCTGCTGTTGCTGCTGCCTCAACCACAACATTCACAACAACAGTATGTTCACATGGCACGTACAAATAACTTTGTGTAGTAAACGTGTGTGTGCGTAACCTGAACCTGGCCTGAGATTATTGAGAGAGAACCTCCATCTATTCTATATATCCACTTGTTAAAAATTACTCTCTGATTAACCCAATTGTATAACTATGTATATTTGTTAAGACGAATTGATGCGTAGTTACATCACGTACATTACATATAAATGCCCTTCTAAATGTACCTACTACTAAACAATATCATTATTTATTTATTTTGAATAGCAAAAGAGCACGTATGCTATTATACTTGTACCTTCAAAAAAACACAAAGAGAGAGATAGAGAGAGAAGAAAAAAATTAACTTCGCCTTCAATTAGTTAAAAAGGAATTTTGAATATGGAATGATGCTGCTGGTGAATGGTAAAATTGATTCTATTATCATTATAAAACCCAGAGACGTTAAAGGCCTTTTATCTTTATTTCTTTGATAATTTTATTATTATTATGATTCCTTCTGAGTCCGTTTAATATGTGAGATGTGTGTGTGTGTGTGTACACAAAGAGGCAGAAGGGAAAGTGCCTACAAAAAAATTATATATGTACTTATTATGCATATTAAGCAACAATATTTGCTATAATCAATGGCCCTAGATAATAGATATCCTTATAATACAGGTACAATAAACGAGCCATGTTCTTTTGCTTTAGGCATCATCAAGAAAAGATTGTCAGGTCAATTGTTTTCGTGGCAGCATCAACGGCAACGGCAGCAACAGCATCCTTATTATTCATTTTTCATAATATTCCATTATTAGTTATTACTGTTATTACTATATGTCTAGTTAACCAAGTTTACACACACACGCAATATAATGTATAGGTACCTATTCTTTTAGAGAGAGAGAATTGAATTTTTGAATTGAACATTTTGTAAAGTCAAGTTGCTCATTCATCATCATCATGATCATACTGATGATCATGTTCATATTTTTTATGTTTATCGTTTGTTGTTCATGATAGTGTAATGAATATTTAAGTAGGATTGTGTATGTTGCCGTTCTCTGTCGGCTGTCATTCGCATAAACATATAGTTATCAGCATTTACCCACTCATTTAGCAGTTATTTATTCACCCTCTTTGAAATAACCATTTTTTTACACACTTTAAAAAAAATCTATCTGCGATCACCCAAAAATCAGTTTACAAAAAATTGGATTTACCCCAAAAAAAGAAGAAGTATTTAGTTCAGCATATTTTCACAGTGTGGTGGTGGCCACTTTTGTGGTTTTAAAATTAGCATACATACGATTCATTAAATAAACTAAAAATATGTGCGTGGCTGGTACTACATAAAACGAAATACTTTTGACGACCGACGACGACGACAACAACGGTGCTACTTTCGCTATTGCAAGCAACATAACATGATTGTGATGCGTTTTGTGGAGAATGGTACCCAAAGGGCTTGTACATACGTACGTACCCCACACATGCTCTTTAACGGTTTTAAAGTATTATTTTAAAGTTTTTATTGTTCAGGAAACGGGAATGTCATGTAGATTCATAGACACTCGTCACATTTCCTATATCCATACTGATCCACAATATTTTATATAGATAGAGCGCATTATTATGTATGCTTTGCTCTAATGATTTATGAATATGAAGGTCGCCTACTGACAGTAAAAGTACTACAGCAAGCGTCGTAAAATATGTTTTATTTATTTAGGTGGGTCTAGATTTACTGTAATAATGTGATGTACATGCACCTGCGAACTGAACATTACCATTTTTATTTTTGCCTTTTTTTAACGCTCCTCCCCTCCATCTCCTAGAAGACGTGTGTCATTTTACGATGCATTTATAATCCGAACGGTTTAAAAAGTTGTAAAAACATAGCTCAACTCAGGTAACAAAATGCCATCATCAGAGATGCGACAAAGGGAATGCGAAAAAAAAAGTTACTGTGTGAAAAACGGTTGAGTGGCCTTCAATTCAAAGACTGAATAAGGAAATGCACTGTAAACCCACTGTGTGATGATGAAGCAGTGTACAAATAAATCATAAACACTTCACGAGAAATTACGGCTAATCTATAACATAGTGCACAGGTGATGGAGAAGAAAATTAGCATTAAAGTAGGTATATTCTTTCCCAAATTGTAGTACAGCTGCGTTGTCTCATTTCACCCCATTTGTCACAATTTGCAAGAAAACAAAGGTGTGAGGTATTATAACAAAAGGATTGATAGATACACACATGAAAAAAAAAGTCAAATGAAAAGGAAAAAAAATATAATGTTTCCTTATTATATTATGCAATGCAGGTTCCAGAGGAACACCTGATCTCATGATTACTACTATATGCGTTAAAATTACAAAGGTTAATAACTTTGAAAGCGGAACAAGTTATCAAGTTCTGTATTTGAAATTCTTCACGCATTTATTTACTAATAAAGATCTTCGTGGCACCTTCAACATCAACATTATAACACGCGTCTCATCATAGTCATCATTGTCAGTTTTCTTCTTTAAAAACATGATAATCGAAATGAGTGACTAGCTGATCATCATGATCATCAACATGCAAAGGGCGTTCGCAATTTGCAATCCCGAAAGAATGCATTTCGCCGCAAGCAAAAAAAAACTATTCTTTTAAAGTACACACACACACACACGCGGGCAATCCCATCGTTCTTCTCTCCCAGTCAGTCAGTTTATTTTAGAAATGTTGTTCAAACTTTGAAAACGACTCATTTCAATTTTCGAATTCCTTTTTGAGATATTAATGGATGATATGACTACATGATATACATAATATAGGCAATGACAACTCGTCTTGAGTACTAAAAGAAATCGCTTAATTACCAACGTATTCTTATGAAAGTTATAATTGATGATGGAATGTCTCATTTTAAATGGATCAGTAATAGTAATAATGTCTTGGGTGTTGCGATGAATTTATTTTTTTAAACTACCCTGTTAATTGGCTGCTAACTACTTTCATCATGTTTGTCTGTCTATGTATGTATGTATGTATATCCGCCAGTTTCTTCATACTTTATATTCTGTCACCTTATAAAGTATTTATATAAATATTCATAGAGCAGCAAAATATAAATTTTTGGCAATTTCTAACAAGAAGCTATGCACACATTTAAATATATATATATATATACGTACATACATATTATTTTGCTTTTGCTACCTGTATAAATCTGGTTTTCCCATTTTTTTGTTTTGATTTACGGCCTACTGATTTGAAAACTTATATGGTCATGATAATATGATTCGTTTGAAAGGAATTTGGTCAGTGATGCTGAAATGATCATTGTTATATAACAACACACACGAATCACGCAGGTACCTACATTGTGCATCTCGTACATTTGTATCCCATTAATTACTCTAGTAAACTCCAACCTCGCGCTACAATGTAGTTTAAAAAAGAAATTCACCGTTCAAACACTTGTTCCGGAACCTATTATTATTACCTAAGCATTATTCTATCATACTCAGAGGCCAAATATTATTTTGATGATTCAACATTATTTATAAGCACAGGTACAATATTTTTTTGGGGATTGTACTACTCCCTCAGCACAAAAGAATGTTGCTAGAGGTAAATATATATATAGGGGCTGTTTGCAATTTGCGAAGCCTTTCAGTTGCAAATTTTTTTTTTGAGTTGGTAAATGAATGACGAACATACACATATTGTAGCTAATAATAATAATAATAATAATAATAATGATAAATTATATCAAGAAGAAAATAAACTTTTAAGTGGAAATAATGAAAAAGGATGTGAAAAATAATATTCA
>JAHZNC010003437.1:0-11948 GCA_027744095.1 Zhuqinia jingwanae | reverse complement strand
ATCATGGTCACTCAAGTCACATTTATTTTCTCTTCTCTCTTTCTTATATCTGCACATGCATATGTACCTGTGCGTAGAGTTAATGAACATCTTTTTTGTGTGACCCGAGGCAATTTGGCAAAAATCCTTTTTAGGGTCGCGTAAACATCAATATTCAAAAGAAAGGGTAATAATTTCGTTTTTAGTTTGCATTTTTAATTTGATATTTTTTTACACGCACGCACGTGCGTATAAAATGCAGCGTACTTAAAAATTACTTTAATATTTAAGTGTGCATTCAAGCATATAAATGACTGCCAAGTAAAAGCTGGAACACACCAGATAAACTAGAAAATATATTTTTTTTCTTATTGAAATTGATACGCACGACATTGTCATCATTACTATAGTACTATCAGATAATACACATACCAACATACCTGTATAGAAATCATATATACAATTTGTCTACCGATAGGCATAATAATAATAATATGATATTACGCCAAGATTTTCCTTTCTTTTGTGCAGAATATTCCGCTTTTCGCTTGAAAAGCCAGTTTTCTTCTTCTTCTTTCATTAACGATGATGATGATGCTGATGAATGATGATGAATCTTTCACTTGATCTAATCTATTCTGGATTTTATACGCACACCGCACGCATAAAAACACATAATATGCACAGGTATAAAATATCCAACCTTCTTACACCTGCCTCTTTTTGTCTCTTCTGGGCAAAAAGTCAAATATTAAGTTTGATTTGATCTCTGATTTTATATTGTTATTATTTTTTATAGCAATTTTTTTTGTATATTATTGCGATTTATGCGTGGTTCTAGCTAGATAAATGATCATGATAACAATTATCAAGTTCAATAATCATAAATATATGCATGCATGCGTACACGCACTTTAACATAATAATAATAAGGTATGATCAAATCGCAAAAAAAAGTGATAAAAATATATGATAAATCCACGTTTATAATTCGTCGTGCCGATAGTAAAGTCTCAAGTGTCAGCTCACACGTAATGGTAATTACTATATACTCATACTCACGTGTACAATAAATGGTGTTGCCAAAAAAAAAAATCAAAATTTAAGTATAATGATGGCGGATTTTACAAGGATGCAAGCATATTTTTTTTTACTGTTGATTAACATAAGTCGTCCTTTTACCTTCCTTCCCCTTTTTGATATCGTATATCACGATTCCTTCTCTCACAGGCAATAAAAGTGTGTATTTATTCTTTCTTAATTACTATACAATTTCCTATGAAATTTGAACTTTTTAAGCTGAAAGAAAGAGTTTTTTTAGATGGAATTTAATGCTTACTTTTCCACTTTATCATTTGCTTTTTTTTCTTTAAAGAAGAAGAAGAAAACTGCATATTATTTGCTATCAATGTACACGTACAAAAATTGCAGGTTGCATTAATTTGCAGTTGGGCTGGCTGGTCTAAATTATCTCTACACACACACATCTTTTTTTGGACTTTTGCCAAAATAAACACAGAAGCTGAATAGGACAGATAGTCAATAAAGTAATACTTTTGTACATTTTTTATACATAACATACCTAAAATGCAACATCAAATAAACAAACTCATGCAGGTATGATGAAGGAATGCGTAATGGTAGGTCCCCATATATCACATCACACCACCACCATCACCACCAAAGTACAAAATAAATACATAAACCAATGAAGCCAAACCACAGAGCATCATCATCATCATCATCACATCACCACCATCATCGCCACCAAGAAGTGAACAGAGCTACAAAAGAATTTTCTAATTCATTTAAAAGGCCCTCATACAATATATATCAGCTTCAGCAACACACAATTATTACTGAGGAAATTTAGATGGGGGAAAGTGAAAATAAAATGTCAAATGGGCAATATAATAATAAAATGGCGAAATAATAATAATAAATTTGAACTTGATGATGTGGCAAATGTGATAAAAGTTGACGAGATAGATGAGAAAGAGAAGAAAAACGACGACGATGACGACGACATGATGAGTAACCTTATACAGTGGTGATGGTGGTAATATAATAAGAAGAAGCGTGTCATTTTGTCCTCGTGCATTTGAACGTCAACATATTTTATAGTTTTGGATGAATGCTGGGGTGAATAAGTTGAATGGATATATATTGTTGTTGTAGGAATGTAAGATTTAAGAAGACCATTTAAAAAATTTGTTGTTTTTATAGGCTACTATATATTTTGTTATCATTTTTTCTACCTACTTGCTGTTATTGTTGTAAGCAGTTTTTGTAAGCACCTTCACCTTTTTTTTCGAAGAAAATGACCGATCAAAATAATGAATACCAACAATAATAATACTACAAGTTCATATGAACATTTTGATTGTCAGTCATCAGTCATCACCCTCATCATTATTATCCACTTTTCTGACCGTTCGTAAACTACTGTAATTTTTATAATATTTTTGCAACTTGTTTCAATTATATTAATACAAAGAGCATATCAACCATGTAGCCAGAGTATGTATACAATAAACATTAATTTAATTTAATACACTTGCGGTCTGAGTCTGTTTGGAATACTAATTAAGTATTGTATTATTTTTGTGCAAAGGAAAATGATAGTGCTTCTGTATACATTATTGCCTTGATTTTTTGGCTGACTCTGTCTACCACCACCACCATTTTGATAAGCACACACAATATGATGCAGGTGGTAGTGGTGGTGGTGATGGTGGGACATCAACAGAAAAATTTCACTCTCTTTTATTCAATAAACCAGTGTGTTTGTTTTATGACTTGGGATGAACAATGTACTATTAGATTATGACGATGAATTTTTTTGGTAGTAGTACACAACTGCTTGAATTTGAATTGATAATATTGATATTAGCAGTGATGGTATCAAGTTTCCAATTTATTATTACTACCCAACATGTTGATTGTTATTTGATTTGTGTTTCAAGATTGACAATGAAAAGAATGCATCTATATATTTTGTTGTGTTGTTGGTGTTCTTGTTGTTGTGATTGCTAAAAATTGTTCAAATTTCAGATGGATGATTTTTTTTGAGAGAGATTTAATAACGAGATAGACGTGAGCAATAAAAATATGTTATTTGTATTGACATTGTTGGTAGTAGACAAGCCAATTGTCTGCAATATACATTGTTGAGAAAAAATCGTAAATTTGCAATAGCAGAGAAATGCCGGTAGGCATGTACATATATTACAGAGTTCATCAGACCAGGTAAAAAAAGGGGAAAAAAGGTTTGGTTTTCGTTTGGTAGTAGTAGTAGTATGATGATGATGATGAATGTGAAAACTAAACCAGTGTCCATCTATCTACCTACAACTCGGCCGGGTGCGTGGCCATCATGATCATGCATGACGTTTGTATCATTATCATCATCATGCATCATCATCCCAATCATAATCATTCCATTCACGTGAGGATTTACTAATTCAACTTACAGAGAAAATGCATCTCGTTTTTATTTACGTATTTGTTTTTTACTGAATTATGCGCATAATGAATCGCTCATGGCGGAAAATGTGTATCACCATCACCACCACCGCAGCAGCAGCAGCAGAATTAATTTTCTTCTTCTGTTGTTTAATATCGTCAACATCATTAGCATTTAGCATTTGTTGTAGCAGCAGCAGCCACACCAAATCAACTCCTTCGTCGACGTTGTCGTCGTCAACGGCTGACCACTTTGTTTTTATACTACTGACCACAGACAGAAAGTCTTTTATTGAATCAAATGCAAAATTTGTGGGATGATCATTAATAAACAATAATGCAAATTTTCAAATTACAAGAATGGATAACAAATAATGTAAACAATTGGCGAACCAATTAATAAATTTAAAAAAGAAGCTAATTTAAATTCAATATATGAACGACCAAACGAACGACGACGACGGTGTCTGCCACTTGTGCAACAGTTGATGATGATGATTGCTATACAATCTAACGACTTATTTTTTTTGCTCAAGGGAAGTCAAGACGACGGCGTGGCATACTGCCATACATGCCATAAAGGTCATTTAGTTGAAGTGGTTTGCATGTTTATGTGATCAAATTGTCAGCATCAGCAGAAAGCTTACACGTGTAACAAATAATGTAAACAATTGGCGAACCAATTAATAAATTTAAAAAAGAAGCTAATTTAAATTCAATATATAAACGACCAAACGAACGACGACGACGGTGTCTGCCACTTGTGCAGCAGTTGATGATGATGATGATGATGATTGCTATACAATCTAACGACTTCTTTTTTTTTGCTCAAGGGAAGTCAAGACGACGGTGTGGCATACTGCCATACATGCCATAAAGGTCATTTAGTTGAAGTGGTTTGCATGTTTATATGATCAAATTTTCAGCATCAGCAGAAAGCTTACACGTGAGTAGACGAGAAAGGGGTTTTAATGGATTTTGGTGCAACTTTTCCTTCCAGTTTTCATATCATATCCTTTCATCTTTTGGAAAACAGACAGGAAAGAGCAGGGTAGACGAACGGAGACGATGATGATCATGTAATGTAATCAATGCAAATTTCACACTCTAACGTTAATGATGCTGATACTGATGATGATGATGATGATATAGCCATTAAAGAAATTTCACACGTCAATAAAATCTACCTCTGTTCTCACCTTGTAATTGTCAATACTAGACTATTATATGACGATGCTGATGGTGATGATGATAATACATGTATGTGTGTATGCCATCATAATTGTTTTTACACAATTTTAATATGTTCACCTTGTCAAAATGCAACAATAAAAATTTTTTTTTGTTGAGCACACTTTTTTAACGTATGTTTGTATACACATGCAAATTTTTTTGACAACAATAATAATAAGCCCTTTTATACTTATTACAACAATGAAAATTTGTCAGTTTGTATTGTAATATGTTTTGGATCCAAATAAGGAGAAGCATTTTCTTTTGTATGTACATATGTATGCATAATATATGCAAATATAAGAAAAAGTACAATGAAACGCTTCACTAATTCTTTTTTATCAAAATTTCACATTTTGTTACTACTTTTATCCTTTTGACAGGAACGGGTCTGCGTCCTGTCATGTGTACACATCATCTTCTCTTCTCTCTTATTGTAGTACCAAGAAAATTATCGTCATCTTTAAGTCATTAATCTTGATTTTTTTTTCACGGAATATTTTTTTTCTTCCTTTTTTAGACAGACGCATACGAAGCTAGGGTACTGATCCCAACCATAATAAATTTTCAAGTGTGTACACACACTACACACACAAACAAAACATGTGACAATCTCATGCAAATTTTTTCCTTCTTAATCTGTAGCTCTTAGGTATCTTGTTGTACCTATTATGAATGAGAGGATTTATGTTACACTCATTATTATGATCACACTAAAGAGCAGGTTGCATTATATATTTTTTATGCATGCACACACATTATATTTGCTTATGTCAGTTTGTATGTTGATGCTTTTTTTCTGAGGTGCAACAAAAGATCTACTTTTTTTTGTTTGTCTTCATATTTTATTACTATTATGGCTATTATTACAGTCAAGTAGAGTACCTTCTTGACTTTACATTAGCACATTATATACTCATTTGTCAAATGCATTCATTCATGACTATGACATTATGATTTCCTGAAATATAAAAAGGGATGAGAAGTAAGAGTCAGTGACCATACTAATTATATGATAATCTGCGCGTGAAAAGAGGGACAAGTAATAATAACAATAATATGTATGTATTTTTTTAATGATGACGTCTGCACTTTATTCCGTTGTCTGTTATTTTAAAAACATTACACTTTTTTTATAAAAAAAAACTGCACCAAAAACATCACGAAAGGAAGCAGCAAAGTAATTGGCAATGACAATGAAAAAAAACCCAAGCAAATACATAAAAGTACAAACTTGAAACCGACATTTTTTTGAAAAAATCCTCCCGTGTAGTTATTTTCGACAAAAAAAATGTACAAATAAGGTGTAAATTAGTAACAGGATATGTAAGCACATGGTGTTGGTTAGGTGTGTTGCTGTTGTGTGAATCATGATGATAATGATGATCACAATAATCATCATTAAGAAGTGTAAGCTAAGCAGAAAGTGAGAGAAAAAAAATTAAACATCCTCTTCAGACTTTATAAGACTTAAACTTTTACTTTATGTACTTTTCAAATGGGGCTGCTAATAATGGGTAAAAAAATATTATGTTTCCTTGTTTTGTTGTGTCGGTAATAATAATGGGCACTTCCTAACAAATTTTACCAGACCAGAATCATATATATAGGTAGGTATATAGTTGTTTTAAGTCAGTTTGTCCGTCACTTTAGTTTTTTGTTGTTGTAGAAGAAGTAGAGGGTGATGTTAGTGGTTAAGTGTGAACTTGAAGTATATATCATGGTAGTAATATAGATACAGAATAGCACAGTTATATTTTGCCGTAAGGTTTTTACGTTTAAGATATTTAACGCTGCATTGCCTCAAAAATGGTGTGTGTGTGTGTGTATCTGTTTCTGTTGCTTCTGTGTTGCTGTTGTTTTTTTTGCGTTTCTTGATTTGATTTTTTAAATGCATTTTGTGAAAAAAAAACAAGACAGAACAAAATATAATGATGATGATGATTGTCAGGATGAGGAGGCTAAAGAGATGATGACTATGATAATAACAATGTGTGAGATGGCTGGTGGAAAAGTGATGGTGATTACTGCTCTCAAAAGTTTTTTAAAAAATGGTTTGTTTTAAGGCATAAAAAGTGACGGTGGTGGTGCCGATGCCACTGATGATGATGATGATGATGATGATATGATGAGCAAGTCAAGTGGGGAAGAAGACACGTAGAAGTTACTTTGTATTATTGCACAAATTGTTGTGGATATTATATACCTAAATATAAACACTGTACATATTTTTTTCTCCTCATCACTTTTCTCTTTTTTATGTGGAAAAGCATCATAAAAATGCTGTAAAACACACATTCTTTTATTATAAAAAAATATATATGATTTGTGTTGAATTTACTATTTTTTATCAAGTGTGATGTAGGTATGTATAAATGTGTGGTGGACTATTATGTATGTTTGCGGGGATGCAGTTATATATATTTTTTGTAATAGTGCATCACATACATAAAATGCGCAATGAAATGCACCTCTTTGTCTGCTCTTTTTTTCGTACTCATTCACATTTTGCAAGAGATGCAAAAAAAAGATTGTTTTGTTTGTTTATTAAGTTGCAATGCACTTGCTTGCTCCTTCTTCTTCTTCTTCTAAAGAGCAAAAAAAGTGTAGTGGTAATAATAATAACAACAATGCCATGCTTGACCTGCTTTTTGTACCAATGTGTGATGCGTTGATGACGACATGTAAAACGTGTTCTTCTTCTTCTAAAGAGCAAAAAAAGTGTAGTGGTAATAATAATAACAACAATGCCATGCTTGACCTGCTTTTTGTACCAATGTGTGATGCGTTGATGATGACGACATGTAAAACGTGTTTGAATTCAACCCTTCGCTCTTTTAGCCCAGCTTCATAAAATCATCATCATCATCATCAAGGGATTTTTTTTAGTAGTTGTAAAAAAAGCTCGTCACAGAATCGGCAGGAGAGCAAAAAAAATCCACAGCACAAATGTGTATTAGATTCATTCATACGAAAATTACTACTATATATGTACACAAAACAGAATGGATAGAGGATTAACACTGGTTTCGTTTGATAAAAAAAAAAATTATGTTTTTTTTATTCATTTATTTTTTGCATGTAACAATGATAAAGTCATCTACTTAAAAAATATTTACTTTTTTAAATTTGCCAGTTGGCCTTGTGTTGATTTGAAATGAAATGAAAACGCATGTGGTCGGCGGCGCGACAATCAACAACGAAAAGGGACAGTATATTTTGATAAATCAATGTTTTTACGATGATAATGATGATGATGACTTTTTCAGTTTATCGGATAAACTATTATTACTACAGTGCAGTGGGGGTTAGGATGAACATAACAACTGCTTCTTTGTAAAAGCAAGTGGCACCGTTGTCGCTAATTTAGGGTTATCCACTGTATTAGCTCTTGCATTAAAATGCCTGTGCATACTTCAATTATAAAAAATTAAATTACCAACGACGAGCAACATTCATCGTCATGAGTCATGAGTCATGACAAAACCAATACAGCCAATGATGGAATTTGCAATTTGAACTGTTGTTGAATTTGTTGTTCAAAGCTAAAGTTTCTCCTTGTTCCTATCTTACTACAAAAAAAACAGAATGATGAGGACAATTGGCAGACGTAAATATATTAAAAGTTGCTCGTTAGTCAACCAGAACTTTATTTATTTCGCATTTACTAGATTGTCACATGCTCAACAAACAAACAACAAAATTCAGAATTCAAAATACCTACTTGTAATAGGTACATATAGACAACCATTATTAGATCAGATCATCATCATCATCATCAGAGCTAAAAAGAAAATATAGGTATGTGTAAGGGTTTAAGTTGCTCTTTTGCTGCTTGCTTAGTGCTACCTCATTTTAAAATAGACTCAAATAACTCTTTTCAATTATCTTGTCACTTTGCAACCTTTTGTTCCAAAGGAAGCTTCTAAGAAAAAATTCTTCACTGATCACTGCATTTTTTTCTCAACTTGAGAACAATAATAATAATGACAAAACTTTATGTATGTATATATTGAAGCCAAAGAACCAAGTTTGCTATAATATTTTTTTGTCGTAGAGAGAGAGAGAACACAGCCATTATAATAACTATCTTTTTGCTTGTTTATTATTATAAAGCTCTTCCTAAACTGGTATTATTATTATTACAACTACTACTACTACCACAACTATACACTCATCTCTCTTTTCAATTATCTTGTCACTTTGCAACCTTTTGTTCCAAAGGAAGCTTCTAAGAAAAAATTCTTCACTGATCACTGCATTTTTTTCTCAACTTGAGACCAATAATAATAATGACAAAACTTTATGTATGTATATATTGAAGCCAAGAACCAAGTTTACTATAATATTTTTTTGTCCTAGAGAGAGAGAACACAGCCATTATAATAACTATCTTTTTGCTTGTTTATTATTATAAAGCTCTTCCTAAACTGGTATTATTATTATTACAACTACTACTACTACTACCACAACTATATACTCATCGATGATGATGATATGATTCATGTATACCAAATAGATATGTATATTTAAATTTAAAATGAAAATAACATATACTGAACTTATACGATAGCCATTATTTTCTTTTTCGTTACAACGACTTGTTTCGTTAACATTTGCTTGTTGACAAGTGTAAGTAATCCATTAAAACATTTTTTACAAACACGACGACGACGACGACGACAATCATGCATGCATGTGTGTATGTGAGTGTATGTGTGTTTTGTAGGTAGTTATATATATACCTACCTATTATTTTATACATCGTATAAAATGGAATGTGTATTTTGATGATGATGATGATCATCATCATGATTATCATGATGACTACTCTCAAGAAGACGATGAGGATAATCATGAGCTACTGAACTAGTCTTGAAAAGGACATGAAAAAAAATTAATGATTTTTCTTCAAAACGATGCCTACTGCTGTGCGGTTCGTTTGCATTTGAAAACAACAGTGAAAATTATCCCACTTAAAAGTATATTCTTCTTCTTGTGAAGAAGAAGTGAATAGTTTGAAAAAATTATCTACTTGTGTTACTGCTACTGTGCGAGTAAGGGAAGAACAAGCATATTATAAAGATAAGCAGCAGTGCAGTTTTGCTGCCTACCACACAAAAAAAAAACCAAAACACACACACACAATACTAAACTATCGGCATCATGATGACTATCACACCACACCTGTAAAAAAAATCTTGTGGAGTTTTGTTGGTTGGCCTGATTGATTACTCAAAAAAAACTGCAGCCTACAGCGGAGAAGAAGAACCACAAAAAATATTGTTATTATGTATTTATGCAGAAGAGGGATGAAGAATAAACACGAACTAAAAGAGACTTGCTGCTGTTGTTGATGCTGCTGCTGTGCTGTTAGAAGAATAAAAACAAGAAGCATAAATCACCAAAAGTACAGCCTTGATGAATGAGTTTAGCTGCTTAATATGTAAAAGATCATTTTGATAATAATAGTGGTGGCGATAATAATAGAAGGGATTGGATTTCATATGTGACTAGAATGATTAAAGATGCGCAGAGAAAGAAGAGCTTTGGCAAAAGTCAAAATGACGTGAAAGGAAACAAGCAGCAGAAACAGCAGCAGTGTCTAGACTAGACGCTCTGTGATCATGATCACTGTGTGGTCATTATTATATTGCAGGACATGAATGAGTTTTAAAAGATGATGAGGAGAATGTGTGTATTTAAAGAAGAGCAATATAATGTGCTCGAGGGCATATCTAATTAAATTCAATTACTGTAATAAAAAGGAATTAAAGACTGTAGAGATGAATGAACGAGGCGTAAAGAACAACGTTTTCAAGTGCGAAGTAAGCACAACTCACAAAAGTGGTGGGCTTGTTGCTGATGCGGCTGATGAAGATTGATGTCCTTTTAGTCAGTATAACAGCATTTTTGAATGATGTGTCTTTCGTACGTTGTCCTCCAACAGAGAAAGGGAGCAGAGAGATAATAATATCCAAGAGAAAACACAAATAACAGGTTAGAGTCAAATAAAGGGATGCATAATAATTAGAAAATTACAAATTTTCCATTTATATGCCCTCGTTATTTAGGAAAGATATGACTCTTAAATTTTAAAATAAAGAAATTTAAAATGTTTGCTGACTGTGATACCGGAACTAATCCTAAATCAGTGAAAACTTGTGTATCAATTCATGAAGTACTTTACTTGATAATTTTAAGCAGCTACATTATACCGTCGGCTCCGTCAAATTTGTATCTATGTATTTGCAGGCTTCATTTAGTCGGCTTGTGCGTGGTTCAACCAAAATACTATTATGGTCGTCGGTTTCTAATTTGATTCTCAAACTTTTAATAAAATTTTGAAAAATCAGGCTTCAGAATCAAAGCATATACAACACAATGCATGCATATTATAGACTCTGTAAATTTGACTATTTAGCTATGATGTATTAGACAATGGTGACTGTAAACATAATTTAACGTTTGGACCTCCTGTGGACCTAATCATTATCATCTCAAGTTTTCCCCGCTACCCTTCATTTCATTGTATTTAGCTAGGTATTATTTAACATATTTACATACGACATAAGCACCACATATGGACATCATCACCTCATCCATCCCTTCACATTCATCAAAATACGTCGTTCAGTTCGATTTGAAAAAGTAAATAATAATTTTTAATCGTTAAAAAGAGAATGAAAAAAGATTGTTTAAAAAGTAATGCATCAATTTACATCACCTGTCTACTGTCCATAACACTCATTTCCTTGTAAAAATCAAGACGATAAATCAATTAGCAATGAATTCGTGTGATATCTTTATTTCCTATTTTGTGATATATTTTAACGGCGTATAATATAATACTTTTCCAATGTTATTTCAGCTTTAATGGAGGTGTCTGATTGTAGTTGAAGGAGATATATTGCGTTGCTTAAATAGATATACTAACGTTTGGAGGTCTTTATGATTAATTCCATGATTAACTGGACTAGTACAAATGTTATCCACGCTCAAGAAAATCCCTCTACAGATATACAATCCACAAAACGTGTGGAAGGAAACAATAGTTGAACATTATAGCATCACGGTGCACAATATTTCTTACAATATTTGGGTTAGTAATATCCTCAAATGCATTTTGCATACAAAGCAAAACTGTACATGACTTTATAAGTAGACATTTTTGGCTAGAAGGATTGATTTATTTTTAATAGCTCAAGCTTTCGTCAACTTTCCGTTAACTTTATCAAAGAGCAGAATAATTATGAGAAACAAAGAAATTG
>JAHZNC010003436.1:2290-14330 GCA_027744095.1 Zhuqinia jingwanae | reverse complement strand
GCAACTCACAACTCTTTACAATTCCTATACTTCATCATTTCATTATCATTCTCAATCGTACATACTTCTTGAAGAATTAGAGCGCACGAGAGAGAGAGAGAGAAGACAAAAGGTAAAACTGAAAATTAGACGAGAGAAGAGAGTATTCCAAAAATGACCCTTTTAATATCCAATATTGTGCTTTGTTTACATTAAAACCAGAAAATCTGGTTAATTAACTTGAAAAAACTTTTTTTTAAAGCACATGCTTATTATAAACCTCAAAGTATAACGTAATTTAATAAGGATGCATATATGTAAATGAGGTAGATATTTGACTTACTTCATCGTCCTCTCATCTCATCATCATCATCACCTCTCCAGAATGAAATAATAATAAGAGAACAGGATCATTCTCCCATTCTCAACAACGTACACAGTAGAAGCAGCAGTAGTTGTTGTTGTTCTTGTAGTAGTCTCTTCATCAACACGAGCATTTCATCAAGACACAAACTTCCATCATCTTCAACATCATACCCGTCCATCCTTTCCAACAAACTCACTCACTCACTTTATTTTATACTCATCATCATCATCATCCCATCCAGTCAACTGCTTTTTTATAACTATATACTCTCAACAATCAAGCTTACATTATTATAAGCCACCATATACATACCTACACTTACAACATGATGGCTTGTTGTAGGAATGAATTTATAATATAATATACTGTGCCTCTCTCTCTCTCTCTCTTTCTTTAAGCTGTCAACTCTACTCAATGTAGACAAATTAATTTTACACAAAAACCAACAAGATGATGATGATGAAGACACTTGAGATGAGGATAAAGAAAACAGGGAGACTATCAACTATGAGAAGACCATTAATATTGTACCATCATCCTCGCTTATTCTTTTTTCCCCTATCTCGTCCTTCTCACAAGCGTTTTTTGAGTCAAAGCGACAAACTTTCAATTTTAGCACGTTTCATCTTTTTCCAACTCGACGACTATCTCCTTTTCATATATAAACCAACAACAATATTAAATATCCTTTCGTGTGCATGTAGTAGTATACCTTGTATCATTATAATATAATCTTCTTTTTGACAAAATCAAAATATTTTTTTATAATAACAATAACAACGAACACGAACCTCACACTCTTTTGCATTCCACCTGTTATTATATTATCCGCCTCCTCCACACACCAGTACCGACTTTTGACGCTGCTGCTGCTGCTTTGATGATGATAAAGTTGCCTTCTCATTTATTGCTCTTGCTCTTCAAACAACACATCAAGTTTATTTTATTTTTATATATATGTCACCGTTGTTTGTCTCGTTCTACTCATTATCATAATAATCATCATCATGACGACACCCAAGTAGGATGATAATTAACACCACTCACTTTCATGTGATACTTCACAGGATTAGCACACGTTTTAGCAACGAAGGATGATGAGGATTTATGATGCTGACTGATTCTGTCGGGATGGGTGATAAAATAAATACATTTCAAAGAGCTTCCCATGCCCTACTACACAGGATTCATGATGATGGGGCTAGTGAAGATGTTGATGATGATGATGATGAAAGTTCAAGTGATACTTTTTGACCAACCACTTGCTTCTCACATGAGTACTCTCCCATGACATGTTCCATACTCCCTTTCTAGTTTTTTTTCTTTCTGATTCTGACGTCACGTCTCACAAAAAAAACCATAAATTATACTACCCAACTCAGAGAAGAGGAAGAAGAAGGGAAGGAAAAATCGAATTTATTTTTTAACACATTTTCACTTTAATTTCGGTTTTGCTGCTCGTACGGCTGTGTGAATGTATATACCTATGTATATATATAGCAACGCTATCAAACGCGTGCTTTTTTATATTTTCCCGGGTTTTATTTCCTTTTTTTTATTTTGCAATGCCGGCAATTTTCTGCGTCAGCTAAATAAATTATATGTTGGTATATATGTGTTTTTTGTAGATGAACGAACGAACGACCAAGCACGTTTCTTCCTGCTGATGTTGCTTTGTAGCTGATGGCGCCGATCAGGCTGCTACTGATCATGTCAAAATCATATAAAAAGTCTATTATTTTTGCTTCTGCTGCCGCCGCCGCTGCTGTACTCCTGTCACTGATGTTATTTTTTTGTCTGATGAACATAACATGCCACTTTTCTCTCTCCGTAAAATCGTATCCGATTTTTTTTGTATGCACTTCCTTTTTAGCACATTATTCAACCCAACTCGATCAAGTTGAACCAATCAAGAATGTATTTTTTTTCCAAAGTAACAAAAAAAAGTTTTAAAAAAGGGATGGTTTTGCAGTGGAAACCAGCAAAGCAAATTAAGCTTTAAACACTCACCACAAGTCTACCTTTTACCTTTTGAAATCTTAAAGCACGAATGTGGCGACCCTTCCTACACTCTTTCTTTCGCAACAAAAATAAAGTACCTCCAAGTACCCCAAGAGAAGAGAGATGATACTTCTTTTTTTTGTTACTTCTTCCACACACAACCACCACCACTGCATTAAAATGGTGAGAGAGGAGTGGTGAATAGGAATTGTGGTAGTACTAGTAAGTAGTGGTGCTACTTGTAAAATGGTATTGCTGCTGGATAAAGTACAGAAAACTGCAAGAGAAGAAAAAAAAGAACAAGAAAAACTTTTCTTCTTTTTTTTACGAGCGAAAAGAATAATTCTTCTGGCAGATACACATATGGCATGATGGCGATGGTGTGTAGTAATGTGATATGTACATGTACTCTCGCCCTTCTTTTTTTTCTTACAATATACCATCAAGACAGACAGACCAAAACCAACCTCATCTACCTACTTATATTGCTTATTGCTTTACTCTACTTTTTTTTCTCTCTTTATTTAGTTAATATAACTCAAAAAGAAGAAAAAAAAACTTTATACTTCACATGAATTACTTTCTCATGTTTTAAGTGTAAAGCGTAATTTTGCAAATACAAGTTTTACACGTTACAACAAGAAGAAGCAATATGTGTATCTCGGTAGGAATCAAAGAAAAAGAGTAAAAACAGTAGCAAGAATTTTTTCTCTCTATTTTATTTAACAAATCAACCCACATCCCCCACCCCTAGATATACTTAAAGATATGCATAGCACACACACATATATATATGTATTCATGCATGAATATGTTAGATTGTATGGTTATTATGATGGCTATGCGGCGGTATGGCTACTACTTTATTTTAGTAACCAAAAATATAACACAGGATGAAATGTTGTTGTAAAGAGATAGGAACAGCAGCAGCAGCTCGTATATGTTTCTTGTTTTGTGTGTGTGTGTGTGTGTGTATGGGTACAAGTTTCCTTCTTGGAAGCTATGGGGAAAATTTGAGATTATTTACTGTTCACGGGCCTATACTTGGCCGATTTTTAGGTAAACATCCAGAAGAAAAAAAAGATGACCAAAAGAAGGAAAAAAGTAACATAACGGTAGTAGATAGGTATATAGTATTATTATTATGAGTGTAGGGAGAAAGCAAGGCATATAATAATAATAATAACGAAACATGGGAGATGAATTGAATTGGAGTCTGGAGAGCATGAGAACGTGTTTTGGTATGATGATACCATGTAATAATTTTTTTGTCTCTAGCTTCATTTTGGGCAAGATACGTACCTACCTACATACACACGGCTAAGTAGCTATGTACTAGCTTTAATAATAAAGGTAATGCAGCAAAAAAAGAGGAGAAAAAAGTAGGTTGTTTCTTCCCTTTCCCATTTCCCTTTTTTAATACCTGGATATCACAGAATCGTAGTAATATATGTGTGGAGAGATAATGTGTACGTATCCAGGTAGCAGGTATGTACATAGCAAAACTCCTGCTGCTTTTCTGATGCCGCCGCCGCCGGAGGAGATTAATAAGCTTGTTGAGCTATAGTATTTTGTATGCACACTTCCATTTCAATATGGTTTCTAACGTAATACCCCATTTTGTTCCTTGAGAATGCTATGATATTTTTAGCTCTTTTTATGAGCAGAGAAAGCAAGAAGTGTTTACAAAAAATATTTTTGGGTTGGGTATCATATCAGGCAACAGCTGCTGTAAACGGCTATTGTTTTTCTTTTCTTTTTTTGTCCTCCCAAAAGCATCTTGTAATATTTTTTTGTCCAAAGGCCAAAATAAAATATGGAAAGAGTTAGCAGGGTGAAAAAATATATAAAGTTTTTTTTGGGAGAAAAGATGATCCCTTCAGTTTTTTATACAAGTAAAAAGGATTGAAAAGATAAAAAAAATAGTGGCTAAAAATAGAAAAGGACCCAGTCATGATGACTAGAGACTTTTTTTTGCTTTTTTTATTCTTTTTTTAGAAAGAAAGTTTACAACTTTTCCTTGTTCTAGTGTTTGTTCATCAGTCTGTGACCAAGGTTGTCATTTTGGTATAGTTCGAAACCGGTAAACAATTTGCAAGAATTATTTTGAACCACTATCTTACAGGTCAGTAAAATAAAAGCTTGTGATTTGTGTAGAATGTAACATATAAACCAGCGAGAACACGTTGAAAATTCTACAAACACGCTAAACCTATACCTGGATGCGAGTCACAGACTGAATGATATGAAATAGTAACACGCAATTTGTACTTTTTCTCTGCTGGTACAATATTTTTTTCATAACCCATTTCCCTTTGTTCCTTTTTTCCCCTTCTATTCATGTGTGAACTGTAAAACAATAAAAATACTACTACTTTTTCAACTTTCAACAAACATTTTTGCTGGTATGTTTTTTAGCCTTTAGCTCTGCTGTGTGTGTGTGTGTTTGCTTGTGGAAGTATTGGTGCAATGAAACGTAAACTTTGACAGAAAAAAATGTTTGCCTGTTAGTTTGGCCGGCGTCTCCTATTATTATCATCTCACACCACCGCCGCCACCACCACCACCACCACATCTCACATCACACTTGTTTTTATGGATGCCGCAATACATCTACTTACTTTACTACTGCTGCATACATACCACCCCCCAATGTATTTTTTTTTATCTTTTTTGATGCTCAACTAAACTTAAACTCAACTTTACACACACACACACACACACACAATAACAAGCAACGAAACTTTTATGAGTTTTCACCTATCTAACTCAAGACTACATACATACTGTTGTTGTAGTAATATCCAATATGCATAATTTGCATATATGTGTATGTAACCTACCTAACGTACATATTATTTTTTCACAGACACGTTATGTTTCAAAATAATAACTCTTGTAAGCATCAAAAACAGCAGCAACAGCAGCAGCAGTAAAAAAAAGTACCAGCAGTTGTAACACTTCTTTACTCAAATTTTACTTTTTTTGCACAGTCAACAAAAGACAGAGATCCTTGACTTTTTTTCTTCGTCTTTACATTTACTTGGCTACTTTTCAGCAATTTTATATACAGTTATCTCTTTTAAGAAAAACCGACACTTGAATAGCAGCATAAAAAAACCTTCTATTTTTCATCTCCTCCACTTCCTTTTGTATCAAACAACTCTGTGCTTGTGTGTACACGGGACACCGCACCACACTCCCGAAGACAGTGAGGCAGAAGGAAAGCCCAGGAAAGAGGATGCAGGTCGTTTGCTGCTTAACTGAAGACTGGCTTGCTGCTGGAAAAGTGTATTTTTGGCATGGCAGGAGTGTGTGAGAGAGGACAACAAAAATGGTATCCCATAAAATGCCAGCCAAAAGCAAAGCCAAAGTCAAGTCACGCCGTATCGTGATACCAGCATCCACACCATCATGATCATGATGATCATCATCACGTAGTCATCAGAACACACCACTACAACATACATACCTACATATATACATATACCTCTCACATAATAAAAAAACTGTACATTGGAGGAGGAAATACTACACACGTTTACAAGGAAAAACAGGAAAAGAGATAGAATATTTTCAAACACTTAAAATTCCCTGTATTTCCAAAAAAATATATACAGAACATCAAAGTACAACGGCAGCAGCAGCAAAAGAAAAAAGAGAGAAATAACAGCGTGACATGTTGTTGAAAGTGCAGTGTGTTGCGTAGCACAGCACTGTTTACCATGTAAAATTTCTGATGATGATCATGATGACGATGATGCAGTTATAGTAGGAGGGAGATTTTTTGTCTACAAAGCTACATATATATGTAAGATGAGGAGAAAAATGTTGCGTTTTTATATGGAGAAGCAGAAGAAGAAGAAGAGAAGAAGAAGGTAAAGGGAAATGGGTAAAAAAAGCAAGAGAAGAGGAGCCGAATAAATACACATTTATTTTTTAAAGGAAGAACAAGAAATAACGGCAATTGGTTTAGCGCGTGCAAAAAACACAAGTAGAGAGGGAAAAAGAGAAGAAGACTGTAAAAAAGAGAGAAATAAATGTGAATATGGATATGTTACATAGTTAATGTATTTATAGGTAGATCTAGATAGCTAGCAGCTTTTTTGTTGCTACTTCTGCTGCTGCTGCTGCTGCTGCTACTACTACTACTCCTGCCGCTGGAAGGAAGGAAAACGCATGCATGTTATATAATTTTTTTTCCTGTGGAAAATGGAAATCCATGAGATTATAAAGTAGTCAACAACTTTGCTATATATTATGGATATGCACTGCATAGTGATGATGTCATGTGGTCTCTATTCTATGTACTCTCAGTCTAGTTATTTTTTTTGGCTTGGATATAAAAAAATGTGTACTTCATCTTCATTCAGCTCAGCGAGCATAATAATATTTTTGCTTGGTGTATATATTGTAGTACATATACATATATGGTAGTTTGGTTCTGCATACAAAAAGAATTTAAGTCAAAATGTGTGTCTACTACATATTATAGTAGCGGACACATACACATACACATACACACGCGACTCAGTCGAGTAGACAACTGGAAGAAATGCAAGAGGCGTCATCACTCGCATGGAACAAGGGAGAAAATTCTCTCTCTCTCTCAAAACAAAAAGTTACGGAGAGGACTCAATGATTTTCTCTTTTGCAAACTCACCAAGTATAGTTAAATGTAAGAATGGAAGACAAGAGGAATAATATATGTATAGATACATATTATTATATTATGTATGGATGTATATGTGATAAATAACCTTAATGGAATTTTCGGAGGTTTTTGGAACCAGTTGAGACTTTTGGAGGAACAGAAGCAGCAGTAGGCGAAGGAATAGTAAGAGAATAAAGAGAGGGGACTTAGATGGAAATCAGAAAGTGAAACGCAAGAAGACTTTTAAAAAAAATAGTCAAGTCTTGGATATCACCACACTGCAAACTTACCACCACCACCAAAAGAAGAGTGTGTGTGTGTGTGCCTGTATGGGTGTGGAGGGTACCTTTTATATATAAAATTGTGTTGATATTCTTTCTCTTCGTCCCCTTCTGCTTTTCGCTTCTTCTTTTTTTTGGGGGTTTTGTAAAGATAAAGAGGAACACTAGAATAAGAGCTTGAAAAGTTGAGCGGGAGAGAAGAGAGAGGAGCAAGAGTTAAGTTGAGGAAGCAGGAGTGACGCAATAACTTATGGTTTCTTGTTCTATTTCTTCTTTGTATTCCTATCGTCGGACGTGTGTACGTGTGTATAGTTTTTAAAGATATATGTCAATGAAGAAAGATTCATCTATTCCGTCTTCTTCTTCTTCTTCTACTACTTTTTTCTCTTTTCCTCTTTCAGTATTTTCCCCCTTTTTGCACATAAAACTTTTTTCTTCTTTTTTGGTTTCAACAGTCTAATTCTTTTAGTGCATTTGGTATAGTAGTGGTGGCGGTGGTGATGGTGTTGAATTTTTTTTTGTGTGCTGCAGTTTCAATTGAAACACGCCAAAATTACATTAGCGAAAAAGTTTAAGAGAGGAAGTGTCCTCTTCTCTTTTATCTCTCCATATTATATTGCACACATACCTGCATAGGTATGTATATGTATTCCAGCAGAACTTTAGAAATACCAATACTATCACGTGCTCATCTTAGTTTAAAACCCAAAATTGAGCAAAAAAAGAAGAGCCTTTTTTTCTCGCTTCTGGTTTTTTCATCGCAAAGAGAAAGGAGGCAAGAATAAAATAGTAAATGAAAACTTTCAATGGAAATCAACTTTTATTTGGGAGAATGCATATAAAACTATCAAAAAATAGGAACAGCAGATCAAAGAAACTCTATATCTATCTACATTGCCCAAAATCCTTTTATGTCAAAATCCAAAAGCGCAGTTTTGTAGGATATTCAATTCAATTGCCATATTATTATATATAAGTTTTCTCTCTGCCTCTCTGTCCATAATTGCTACAAACTTTAAACAGATGATAATGATAATACCAAAATGAGCAAAGTTCTTGCCATGATCATCATCATCATGAAAGACCCAATCAAAAATCTTGCAAAACTCCCACTCATCCACCATACTCAATAGGAATCCTATAATAACTTTTTAAATGATTCCAGCCAAAAAATAAAATAAAAACCATCATCATGCTTATCCCCTCACGCCATTTTCTCATGACTTTCCATTTCCTTTGTTCACGTGTGCATAATTCTGCCATGTACGGTGTGTGCGTGAGTGCACATTTGCCAAAAAGATTTACGATATCTCTTTTCCTTTTTGCTCCTCTCTTTCCTCTTCTCTTCTCTTGATGCTCACAATCCTCTACCACCTACATTATTTTGCCAATGCTTTTTATATATATCCCAAAAGAGAGAGAGATTCTAATTCTCCAGATAGAAAGTCACTTTTTTTGCTACAATGAAAAGTAGCAACGAGAGGTCTTAAGTTCTTATAAAGCTTGCAAGCGAGCACAAAAAATAAATAAATCGGGTTCATTATATTTACCAACACGGAATAAAAGAGCACATCTTCCAGAGAAGTGAAGAAAGTCAGCGAGCCATTTCCTCAATAATGGGACATACAGCATAACTTCACGGCTAATATGCAAACAGCCAAAACAGGATCTATGCTGTATGTATGTATACTTGTGAGTGAGTGTGTGCATGCTCACGTGCATGCAAAGTAAACTTGAGAGAGCTACATGTAGATGTTGTCTTGATAATAAGAAGCAGAGAGCAACATTGGTAAAATACATACAAACATTTTGTGCGCTATACGCTTTTACATTTTTTAGTGTTTTTTTTGTACTGTATGCGTGTCATGCTTGCCACAAAGCTTAACCAATTTGCTTGGCTGACCTCTCTCTCTCTCTTTCTTTGTTTGCCTTCGTCGATCATTTTTTTCATCATGTCGACAATTTCTTTAGACTTTTTTTGTTAGAAAAGAAAAGGCTCAACTATAATACATGTTTGTGTGTGTGCTCTTGGCTCTCAAGGCTTTATATTTTTGGCCTGTGTGAGACGACGACGACCTTTATTACGACCTCATCCTTCCTCTTTTTATTCTTAAGGGAAGAAAAATAAGTTAGAAAAAAGTGCATTAAGTAGTCATATTATAACTATGATCATATTTGTGTACATACATATTATACAAAGCAGCACACTGCTATTGGTGGTAAAAGGATCACATCTTGATGACGGTCATGATTCAACGTATGAGGAATTGGCATGGTATAAGGCACACTTTTTTTCTCTTTTCACTTTTTGTTATTTTTCTATGAAAAAAATAAGCCATACTAAAAAATCTAGAAGACTGAGCGTCTCTCATTCTCACTCTCCCTCCTCATCTCAACTTGACAAATCTACCATAAAAAGTCAGAGTGTAAAAAAAAAATTTCAAGCCAATGGCAAAAAAGGAGAGTAAAAGAAGAGAAGAAAAATGTGCTATTTGGATATGTGAAAGTCAAGTCAAGTCAAGTGACTTTTGGAATATATCTTGACTAATGGCTCTTTGACAGTCCTCCCCACACACTAACCCACATGAAGACATGTCAAGGAATATATTACATAAAAGATTGCTTATTTACATATCAGCATAACACAACTTGCTTTGTGCACAAAAACCACGCACAAATTCCGTCCCCCCAAAACATGAACATCATCGCATACCATCTCAACTTGATTAATAATAATAACAACAACAACAGGAGTAGCAGAAGATACCACACTTTTATTTTCTCCAAGAAAACTCAAAAAGCAAAACTAAAACTAGATGAGACTAGACTAGACCAAAGATCACTTGATATAACAACCACCACCAACCACCTTTACCACAAACACATAGCCACAACAACAACGACTAACAACAACAAATAGTACGTACTATAAGCCCCACACACACACACTACAATAGTAATGTTGTATAATACACAGAAAAGGAAACAAATTATTTTTTATAATATGAAAAAAAAACAGGCAATAATAATAAGACACATCGACGGCACACACTATTACAAAAAATACACCGTCCCACATACCTATGCACACACACACACACACGCACGCAACGCACCACTTGTCTCAGTCGTCATATGGTAATAATAGCTCATTGCTTTTTACCACAAACACTCACTCTATTACTCTTTCAGTCAACTTTACTCTTTTTTTAGCTTACCAAAAAATAAAAATAAATAAAAATCCAATAAAATGGCACTTTTTCCCCTTTACCATTCTTGTTTTTTTTCTTCCAAAAGCATGTTTCGTTTTTTTACCATTTTTCCTCGGATTTACCATTTAATGCCATTTACACGTTATTCTATTTTTTGTTTTTATATGTTTCGTGTTTTTTTTCAAAAGAAATAAAATCAGTAGGATAAATATACATAGAGCAACACGACGGCAGCAGTAGCAGCAACAGCAGAAAAAAAACAACCAATAAGATATTTTTGTTTTATTCGTTCGTTCGTTCTGATATACATACGTGCAGCAGTGTTGGTTGCAAACGTACACAAAAAAAGAAATAAATAAAACCTGTAACAAAATCCTGCTTTTGCCGACGTATTTTTTTCTTTCTTTTCTTACTTGTTTTCTTACTTGCACTGGTTATGTATAATTTATTAAAAAGTAGCAGGGTAATATTTATGTTTTCTCTATCTTCTATCAACAACCCCACACATGCCACCAAATGTACAACACGGTAGCAAAAATCTTTTTTTCTTCTAGGTTTTTTATACTTTTTCCAGCAACTCGTCAGACAGCCAGCGAACAAGACCAACAAGCTGGAACTCACAAGTTTTCCAAAGAGTAAGGTCCCTTTTGTACTTCTACAAGTGGGGAAAAGAAGAGAAAACTAGCACACACACACACACACACACAAATAAGACAAGGTATATAGGATAGTCACACACAAAATTCAGGAGTAAAGTGGAAAACCCTAACTCAAACTCTGAGTATGAAAACGATGAAACAAGATAGATGAACAGCAAAAGAGAAGAGAAGAGAGAAAGGCATGAGAGCTCACACACCAAACTGCATTCTCACTGTATTTTCTCCGTGTTGAATTGCTGCTGCTACTACTGCTGATGTTGGTGGTGCTACTGCTTTGGAAAAAGCAATACACAAAAAGAAGAAAAAAAACGCAATGAGGATGAGACCCTACCCATCTACCAACCCTTACCCTTTTCTCACCAAAAAAAAGCTGATAAAGAAGTGAGAGCGAGAACGCGAAAGAGAGAGAGAGAGGGAGATGGATGGATTCCAAATTCCTGTTCTCTAGCATGAGCTATTTTTATATATAGATACACACCTGCATGCTTAGTAGTTTGATCACTACTTGTACTAAAGCGGTGGTAGTAGTAGTAGTATGTAGGTTCGGGTTCAGTAGTTCAGGAAACATTATTATCTGGAAACCACACACACACAACCACCACCACACTACTATACAAAGCTTGTCTACAAACTTCTTTTTTTGTTTTTTGTGTAGTAGGAAGTTATAGTAAGTAGGTATGTATGTTATCTTATATTCAGTGTGTAGATGCACACCATCTAAACTTAATACAGAGTACAAAACTTGACTAGGACTAAGACTACTTACCTAAGTAGTCCGTTTACATAATAAAAACATGGCATATTGTGCCTAGAGACTAGTCGCGTTTTCAAAATAGCTTCACATAAAAAACTCCAGCAGAAGCGGCAGCAGCAGCATCATAATAACA
>JAHZNC010003435.1:0-21910 GCA_027744095.1 Zhuqinia jingwanae | reverse complement strand
TTTTTTTTAGAAAAAGTTTGCTCGAGACCATGGACCTTTGAGAGGGTGCCTAACAAGATGATCCGTAATAGCGATGATTCCCTCATTTTCACATCAACCAAGGAGGCTTGTCTGGCTGCCTGTCTGAACGAGGTAAGAAAAATATACCAAGAACATGGCATATAGCATGACATATTTTAATGCTGCAGTCGCGTCGACAAGAAAGAGGGGGATACGGGATATAGTATTATGCAGCAAAAAATCACTGATCACACCGAGAAAACCTGAATCAAAAACTACATAATGTGATTTTTTGAAATGTAAACGTAAAGATGATAATGTGAATTGAATTTAGGGTACTAGGTATGTTTGCATGCTGTTGCAAGAATAAATTCATGTCCATGATGTGCAGTATAATAACTGTCCGCGTGAAAGGACTAGTTATGTTTTGAATCATTAAACCGCATAGAGACTGTGCCGAAGATAAATTACTTTTTACCATGCAACCTGAAATTGGCACCAGCACTTTAGCTTATACTCTTGCATTATCATCATGAATCATGCGATCCCTTTATAAGATTATCCTTATAATATTAACTGCACTGCATAATATAAATGTAATGCAACACACAACAACAGTATCAAATAACAGTCCAGACCATTTATCTCAGATAAAATATGTATCTTTTTTTTGTGTGCTAATCGGTTTTCTCATTGAACTTGAAAGTAGAAAGAAAGACTTGAGGAAAAAAAATTGTCTTGTAAAAAGACCGATCAATAACAGCACATGAGACATTTCGTACTTTCAAGTTGATTTATTACTTTGCGTGTTTTGCTGCTGCTGCTGCTGCTGCTACATGAAAAATGTAGGATTTGTTCATATATATTAATGCTATATCATATTATGATGATAAAGAATTTTTTTTGTTTTCTGCAAAGATATAATATGCATGATGATGTATTTGAGATTTATATACAAATACCTAATCTACTCTGGCCTAGTGGCCATAATACATACATTTGGTATTATCGTCAAACAATATAATACTTGTCGCAAAGTGCAATGTAACTCACTGGAGCACATCAGTAGCCATTTTCGTCTTGCAGTGAAAAAAAAACGAAACAGTTAGTTGTAAACAATCGATAAAAATACTAAAGTATTATAGCCCCTTTTCATGAAAGGTAATGCATTTTTAGAAAGATTGATGTCTTTTATCCATTCTTATATGATTCATCATTTCATACTTATCTGAATGATCAGTAGAACGAAAAAATTTCAACACGAAAAAAAGAGGAGAAAACAAAACGGTTGGTCAAGCAAAGGGATAGGGATGGGCAAGTAGCAAAAATGCTCTACTCTCTGAAAAGTCATTATTGGATTGGATGGGAAAAAATCAAATAGAAATTAGCTATAAAAAAATAATTGTAAACTAAAAAGATATAAACTCATTTTGTCACCTTTACTTGTTTACTCCTCTATTAAAACCCATGCACACATGTGATTATGTGACATTATAGGAGATACACGTATTCATCCAAAACGATATAAAAAAAACGAAATAGATGACTAGTTGTGCTTAAAGTATCTAAAAAAATGTTTTGGTTGCGTAACTGCATCAATGGACGAACCGTACAGAAAAAGTTTTTTTGTTTTGAAAGAAGAACCGTTTCTGGTTATTCAGCATAAAGTTTGATGGTATAGTAGCAAATTTTGGCTTGTATATAGAGCTCTATATACGAAAGGGTGATAGGGAGAAGAAGGGGAAAAATCATTCTTGCATTGCTTCTTAGGAGTCTGTAATATGTAGGTAATATATTATTTGAGGTGCTGCTACTGCTGCTGATCATTATGATTGTTGCTGCAAACCTTTGCGTGGTGAGTCAAGTTCGAGCAATCGTAAAATCAGCATCATTTTATTGACTTCCAAAAAAAAATTGTTACGCTCACCTTGAAACGTTCTTTCTTGTTTACTTACCCAAATTCAAGGGAATTCTTGAAAGTGTTGCACTTGGCATTGCTATTATCTAGGAAGTACAGGTAATAATTCAGCGGTTTTTAATGCAGGGCTATGATCATCATCATGATGGTGTGATAATATAAGATATAACCGTTTCATACATACATGTGCAAATGTAACAAGATGTTTTTAGGCAAAAAAAAATGTTTTCTTCACCTGCAATCAGGTGAATGTGTGTAGATAAACACGCATTATACCTTATTGTGTATGTCTAGTCCTCCTTAGAAATAATGTTAGAATTGGTGTAAGTAGACTTCAAGAAAATTGTAGGGTTGCATGCATGTACTATTATAGTAAGACATATATGTACCTCATAATATATTACAGTCAGCTAAAAGAAAGTAGGAATACAAAAGTGCATTTAACATCAGAAATCTCGAATTGATGTCTTTCCCATGTTATGTAGAGTTACTCTATCTTAATGGCAACGTTTTCCCTTCTTTATTGCTAATCTGTCCCTACATCTCGTATAACATGCTCTAAAATTTTTCACAAATTATAATTTGGTACTTGTTGTTGCAGGGGAAAATATGCAGGTATTTTGCTGAAAACATCATTTTTCATCTTTTCAAGAAAAGATAGTAATCAATCATGTCTCGGACAGATAAAAATCAATGTCTATAAAGTAACCTAACACAAAATAATGTGGGGCAACATTAAAAAATGGTACCATTGAATTGAACTCTGTTTAACCAATTTCCAATAAGAATACAAAGCGCCCTTAAATTTACCATTTTGTGACAATATTATTGGCAATTGTTTTAAATTGCGCATTTTAAAAGTGCGCCACCTTTGTTTAAGCGGTTATTATTAAGGATATATTGTGTTTAAAAGGTGCAATTTAAATTGACATGCGTCGGATCATGTTACACAGTTCATTTGTTTTTTGTAAAGCGATTCGGTGTCGTCGTGAAACATTTTTGCACTTTTTAGTTTATAAAGGACATTATTTTGTGTGTGAGTACCTAAACCTTCGAAATAGGATAACCTTTTTCACAACAAATTCATACTCTTTGCCGAATAAAAGTCAAGTTAGATACAGTTTGTTAATGTAACATGTTTGTTGTTACACAACCATGATTCAGAGTTGATCTCCATTATTTTACGGTGGTTATTATGAGATGCATTTTGTTTAGACTGCTATTGACAGTTGCAGTGATTCAGATTTTGCAAAGTGTGGTCAAAAGTTGTTTGAAAAGTGGAGAGAGAATGAGACATCACTCTACACACACACACACATGAGGTCAATTTATTACTTACGGCTACTTGCACACAAGTTTTTTTTACAAGAAGATTGTCATGTAAATAAACACGCCTTTATGGTATGTCCTCGCCGGGTCTGTCTGCTAAAATAATATAATGTAAGTACAATGAATGCAAGATAACAGTTACCCGTTATTTAATTCACCTGCATTACTACTGGCTTGTTTGTATGCACTATAGGTCGATTGTTGATTATATATTTTTTATGCTGAAACTCTCCCATAAATAAGTAGTTAGCAGGAAAATTTGTCGATTGCCACAGCTTGGTGTCATGAATGATCATGTGATGATGATGGCAATGAAATTATGATGACAAAGATCCATGTGTAGTTGTTTCATAAAGATGTGATAATGATGATGATGATGCTGCTGCTGCTCTATCTAACCTCGCAATTTGCACTAGGACGATCAATTTTATGATGGGTGAAACTGGGTCTTGTTTCACTGTGTTCTCTAGTATGCATATACATATTTTTATTAGTCAACTTTCTAATTGGATAGTCTGGTTACACTCGTCAGAAGTGATGATGTGTACTAAGTCGTCAAATAAAAAAACCATGGATCGCCCTTGTCAGTCTAACGATCATGAAGATGAGGATGATGCAAACAAAGAAAACTGTATTTTGATTACATAACTATATATTTATCTAGTTCGCATTCACATGCCAAAATGTTCTCCATTATTACTACATCACTTGACTCATATCTTCACCAGCAACAGCAAGTAATTTACTGCTTGTAAAATAGCAGGTGAATTTAAATGCGGTCAACCTCTATCCCTTTCGTCTGTAATAGTCAGCAGGTTTTTAATTTTTTTATGCAGTTATTCTTTCTTTTTTTCGCCGGTGGCTTGGCTCTTGACTCCGGTCAGCTTCAATTTTTGCAACTGCAATTCTTTTTTTTTGCAAACTGCGTTTTGGCGAACTTGTCATGAGATTCGTAATATCAGTCATCAAAAGCCGCATGAAAGCAAGTAATCACATTATCATATTTGCTTGCACATGCTGACATGTCAAAATGCTAGTACTACAACTACTGTAGCATGTTGTGATAGTGGAACGATAAGAAGGTGAAGATGATGAGAGAGCATGAGGGGAAAAAATAAAGGCATTGTGGTTTAGATATCAAATCTGTCGCAATTGTGGCGACACGGGGAAAATGATGAAGAAAAAAAAATTACGATATGGGAAAGGTTCTTCATATAAATACAACTTGTACTATATAATATATACTTACCTATTATTATTATAGTTTTACTATTTCAAAGTACGTAAGCGTAAAAACTTTTGGATTGAAAGCTTTTGTAGTTTTCTGTTTTCATAAGTAGGTAGAACAAGTAACGGCGCCAGTGGTGCGAAAACTCTCTTCCCCCATGTTTTAAATTTTGCTTTTTGTATTTTCTTACCACGTAGAGTAGAGCATGTACACATATAATAATATATCTATGCTCACACACACACACACATGTCTACTTTAATCTATGAAATTAAATTCAAAACTATACACTTTGTGTACCTCTGCTATTTAGTGCTCCTGAGTCTTGAGAGAGAGAGAGAGAGAGAGATAGACAGTTCAACTCCTTTTTTCGGGAGTACCAATTCTGTCGTGGTTTTCATTGTTGTTTCAGGCAAAAATAAAATGCAAGTAAGCAAAAAGAGACTTTTTAAACATGCAGGCACACATAAAATAATAAAAATGCACGTGTGTGTAAATCACATTTCCAATAAAGTCCCGACATTTAATTTGATATCAAACGTAACATACGCTCATGTGTAGAAGGCCATGTTTTTGTACATACATAAATTTAAGGCACTCTTCTTCTCCCATCAACCAGAAGAAAAAAATCTTATTATGCCACGGTACATCTTTAGAAAGCAGGTGTACAACAACACAACACAATTAATTTGTTAAATCATTGTTGATCACACAGGATTCACAAGTCAAGTAGGATTTTTATATTGTTTGGGAAGATGATAATGCAACCGATGCAATACACAAACAACTGTTCTGCTTCTGCTGTTTTGATCATCGTCATCTTCATCTGAGACTAAAGAAATAAGAGAAAAAATCATGTATGTAACAATAATCATGTTAAACACTTCCTGTGAGCCTTAGGCTCAACGATAAATCATACCAAAAAGTTGGTACGAGTCATCATCACGCTTACATGGCTGCCCATATTGCCGATCTGCTCAACACTTGGCAAGTTCTCTTCCATAATATTAACTGAATTCTCACTATTTTATATTTTTCTTCCTGTGAGATCAGCTAAATAGGATTAAGTTATGCTTCAAAAGTTCATACCACGCATTAGAAAACACACATACAACAAAATACCAGTAAAATAAGAACATGTATTACCTCAAGAGATAATTAGGTTTCATGAGTGCGTGTGACTGTGCTGACCAGCAGGCATTTGTTGTGTGCGTGAGGTGAAATGCAATATACCACCACATTTTAAAATGCGTAAATCTGAAAGGATGCGCAATTTGCGGATCTGCTTGTATGTTTTTGTTGCACTTTTTTTTTCATGAGGATGCATTAAATAGACCTTTCAGTTCTACCACGTGTAAACAACATAAAATTCCTTTTTGTGTACATCTGTCATGTTCCGTAAGCTGAAGGCGTAATTTATGCACCATTGAGAGAATTTATAATACCCAGTGTACTCTGTATGGGATTTTGGCCCTGAGATATATTGACGAAGAAAAAAATTTCTACAACGGACTTGTCATAATCTTTCTTGAAGTTACTACTACTTGACTTGTTTGAAATGATTTGTAAAGAAATACTTTTTTTATATTGTAGTAGTCAGTAGTAGGATCCTCTTCATATGTATGTCAGAGAAATTAAACTGTCCATTTAAAAATGCGTATGTTTTGTGCGGTTGTTGTATTATTGCTGTTGTTGTTGGGAAATGTTTTTTTTAGAAAACGAAGTCCAAACTACATCGTAAATTAAGTTCATCGTAAAAGCATGGCCTGTCATTTATGGACAGATGAACAAATGATTAAAAAAAATTGTATGTGTATTACCAACTGTACCAACTACTACTACCAGTAGCGCTGTCATCATAAATTTCAGGTGCTGGGTTTTTTTCAGGTTAATTTAGTACAAATTTCATGCGTATCTTTAAAGAAAGAAGCAGTCGGCCGTATTGAATGTTGTGAGGAGGATGCTATAGATGAATAAATTATGTAGCTTTTTATTGTGCAATTTTATCCAGCGTGAAAATTGGTGTGATGAGCAGCAAATTGGTAAATGTTGACCTCTCATTTAAAAAAAAATTATATCTTAATCATATTATTTCCGTGTCTTTTTTACAGAGACGATTCACCTGCCGATCTGCCGAGTACAACTATGTCACCCTGCAATGTCACTTGAGTCAAGAGGATAGGCGAACTATCGCAAGCACTGAATTTATTGACGCCACAGGAGTCGACTACTTTGAAAACTTGTGCCTTCAAGGAAATCAGACTTGTAAAACCAAGAGAAACTTTGCTGAGCCACAAATCGGAGTTCCGCAAGACAGAATTGCTCACTACGTTGGTCTTCACTACTACGTTGACAAAGAAATGCAAACCTCTGGTTTATCTGCTTGCAAGCGAGCCTGTGAATCTGAAGACGAGTTCTTGTGCCGTTCCTTCCTCTTCAAGCCCCAAGCTTCGGGTACTAGCGCATCCATGTACAACTGCCAACTCTACCATCTTGATCATCACACACTCCCTGATGGACCTGCAACTTACTTGAACACTGAGAGACCACTCCTTGATAACGGAAGCCCATTAGGACAATATCAAGAAGGCATATGCGAAGATAACACCAAACAAGAAAATGATATCACTCGTCCACCACCCTCCTCACCCCAAGAAATGTTTGAAGAACTCAATCCTGGAACATTCAAGCCACCAATGGACGGAGAAGCTGACTGTGATCACACTGGCACTTGCTACGATGGTAAGGAAGGATGGGAAACAGACATCTATGATACACATATTATTATATTACGTGGTTGTATCACTGATAAACTTATCATTTCACACTGGGAAATGATGTAATGAGCCCCTTGTGCAAGTGGATCAGATTTCAATCACCTAACTTAACTTGTTATTTCAGTTCAAGTACAATGTAAGGATACCCGTATCGCTGTTCAAGTGAGAACCAATAAGGCATTTAACGGAAGAATTTACGCCATGGGACGTTCTGAGACTTGCAACGTTGATGTCATCGACTCTGATGTTTTCCGTCTGGATCTGAGTCTTTCCGGTCAAGATTGTAACACTCAATCAGTGGTAATTCCTATTATCGCCAATCCAGATAAAGTAGAGAACCTCGTAGTTTATTAAATATATCGAAACATTGTGACCGCATTTAAACTATACCAAGCGATTGTTTTCTTCCCCTTTTTTGTTCCATATTCATCATCACAATGTGTATACACAGGGAGGTGTACGTGACTCATACAACATTCCTTTCTTATCAAATTCTACATACATCATATAAACTACTAGCATTCTTTCCTTTATAATTTATTTTCTTCATCCGGCTAATTTGACGATATAACCATAACCTAGATCCCCGGCTAGGGTGTCACGTTCATGTTTTATTATTTATTATCTGCTCTTCTACTAACGACGGAAACGATATGAATGAATTATGCAAAATTAATATCACATGCAAGTGGATACTTCACTCACAATACGATCATCATCATGATGATGACGATGATGATGAAGATGATCTTTTTTTTATGAATGCAGCAATTTATTTAAGCTTCATGGTTTTTGGTTTTCGTCACGACTTGACACACTGGTCGGGAATCTGAATTAATTGGATCATTCATTACAAAAGGCTTATATTTTTATTTTTGGTCCATTTACTCTAAATGTGTTTTGATGCTGCTGCTATATGAGCATCAAGTTGATTATAGATGTTGACGGGATACGTTTTCATTTCTTTTTCTTTTTTAAATACGCTCTGAATATTCATGATAATAATATATTCCTTTGTCTATTCATTACGCAGCTCCCTATGGTATCTTTGCCCGAAGCTGCATTGCAATGGCCAAAGACTCACGATCCACATTTAACATCATTGATGACGAAGGGTATGACGCTAACAATTTTTGAAGAGTTCCATTTTTCATACTTTAATATACAAGAGTTGATTGTAATTTTTCGTTTTTAAATTATAGATGTCCCGTTGAGCCAAGCATTTTCCCCAAATTCGAACAGACCAACCAATACTCATTGTTTGCAGAGTACGAAGCCTTCCGTTTTACTGAATCTTATGGAGTTATCTTCCAGTGCAACGTGAAATATTGCCTTGGACCATGCCCAGCAGTAAGTCTTTTCTCAGAACTGTTGTAGCTCTGTTTTTTCTGTATTGATTTAATCAAATCTGATTGCTAATTAAAACGATGCTTTCTTTTTCAGGCTGAATGTACACACAATCGCGAATCATTCCCATCATTCGGTAGAAGGAAGCGTCGTTCAGTCAGCGACGAGGAAGCCAAGTCCCTTGTCAATGCAACCAACGCAGATCTTACCTTGAGCCAAGAAATCCTTGTTTTGGACTTCAATGAAGAACTCCCAACCAACATGCCAAAATACAGTATGCCCAATAATGATGCTATGGACAACTCTATCGGAGGATTTGGAAGCGATGCAAAGTTCAACCAAGGTGGTTATGGAAGATCCCCATATGGCGGAGACTACAATAACAACAATCATTACAACAATGCCGGAGGTTTCGGACCCCATCACCGTCCCACATATTCAGAAGAATATGGTCCAGCAGTCAGTTGCCCAACCAGGAATTCCGTCTTGGTTCTGTCAGTAGTGTGTGCAATGCTTTTACTTTTGTACGTTGCGTCTGCTGTGTGCTTCATGGCCAAAAGCCGACCATGGAGGGGTTCATCCATGGGACATCATAAACACATAATGCAATGATTTCATTAATCCCTTAGCTTAATATTTATTATTCCAGTAATGTTTTATTACTCGATTGTTATCATACGTAGCAATAATATGGTTTTTTTTGTACACAGAGGCTCCGCTAAAGTAAGTTGGTTTTTGTATTTATTTTAAAAAACAGTAAAAAAAACTACAAGAAATGGTGCTGCAACTGTCTGTGTAACAGTTACCTGTTAGTAGGGGTATGTTTTTTAAACAAAACTTTAATACAGACACACGACAAATTGGAAACAAAAGAAGAAGAAAAAAACGAAACATTAAAATTTTAACTGACATTTAGAGAATCATTCATGTTCAAACAATATGTTATCGCACGTAATGATTATCGTAGAGGTACACATACATACAAAGAACTTGTGAAAAGGAATAAGGAACTGACATGCAATGATATTTTTGGGGTATTTAAAGTTAATTGTTAATAATAATTAGAATACTTGCAACATTACCGTAAAATGTTTGAGTCTTCGAAATTGCCAAATCTAGCGATTTCATTCAGTACTAGCTTTAAGATTAATTAATTTATTGATACTGTTGTTTTATAATAGTGTTATAATTTATTCAGTATAAGATGAACTAGACTAATTTACAAGGAGGAGTAGCAGTAAACACGCAGTTGATAGGTGCTGGTCATCATCTTTTATTTGTGTCCGCGACCAGTAATAGTTCCATATTATACATTATTCTCATTCTCGGGGTTTATCTACTTTTATAGACACAACTTGTCAGTCACCATTGTTGACAAGTTGTCCTTCTTTGTTATGGGGTAAAAAGGGGCACTAATTTCATAATAATTTTTTTTGTCTTTGTGCATCAAATTAAATTTGTCTTTCAATATTTTCGATAATAACAAATTAAGTCAATTAGCTAAATTATATTAATTTTTATCTCTCCTACTCTAACAAAATGGTAGAAAGGGCTCTTGAACTGTGTTACCGCTGTCAATAATTATTAGTAATTGACAGCAAAATAGAAATGTGATGAACTATTGATCTTTTAAGTTGTTAAACATTTTTGGGGTATTCTATATGATTTCATTATTGCTAATTTATTTACACTCTGCGGAGTGCTATCAACTCATTATAAACCATTGTGTTTTAGACTACATAAGGTTATTTATTTATTTAATGAAACCTTTACCTGGTGATACTCATCATCACGGTTAAAAATTGTGGTACGTGTACCTGTGAAACCTGTAAATACATACAGCATAATATAGATATAAATAGCTTTTTTGTAGCTTTTTGTTATGCGTCATGTCATTAAAACAATGTTTTTTTTATGAATCCAGTTGTTGTTATATAATTTTAGTGATTTTTTTTATAATATAGGCTAAGTTTTGAAGTTAGTAGCGTGTGCTCTAAAAAAAGCTAATTTTGTGTGATGATGTATGTGGTCACAACGATAAAAAAAATAGTGTACATTGTAACGTAAACATAACTTATTCTCGACAGAGACTTTACTATACAGTAATTGAATTGGTTATTCTATTTCTCTTATTTTCCCTTGGAGGAAATTTACTTTTTTCAGAACATCAACGATAATTATGACAAACTTTTGATGACGTGAAATGTACTTGTGCAACAATAGATTTAAAAAAAACATTACCAAGTATGAATGTATGCGACAAAAAAATAACAGTTGTAATATTATGATAATAATTAGTGTATTGTGTAGGTTTCACCAGTGATTCAGGTGGAGAGAACTTACAGATGAAATGTACTTTTTGACTGCAATAAAGCTTATACAGTTTTTAAACAAAAAAATACTTCTTTAGAATGTGTGTCCATTTTTTATTATGATGTTGTTATTTATCTGAGCTGATGAGAGCATGAAAAAAGTGCATTATTTATCATTGCAAGCATATTTATTATTTTATCGCCCACAAAACACTTTTTATTAAAATTTTAAACGAACTCTTTTATAAATACAGATGATAATAATAGATGCTTACACAAAATGCATTAAATAGATAATTCTGGAATATATTAACATCTTCCTTACAAGCTTTTTTAAAGGATAACACCAAAAAACAATATATATATAAATACAATTACATTATTCACAACATTATTAACATTGACAATGTCAATTTGACATCACGATCACGCCGTATAATTATGATCACACCCTTCTTATTAGCAACCATAGGAAATGATGACAGTACTCCATTTAATCTAACACATAATAAATATATTTTCTAGCTTTAAATAAGTTTATGGGACCCTAAATAGGTTTTGGCTAAAAATACAAAGATACCGTCATATTATCACTAGCGACGCGTCTAAGAAAACATAATCTTCATGTCAATCTAGCAGAAATGTAAGTAGTAGGTATAGGTGTGTAATTTATTTCGATGATATAAATGCATTACTATACTACCTTGTCTAATGTCTAGAGTTAAATATAACATATCAAATTAAAATAGCCAATGATTTTATTAATACCGTTACATTTAAGGTAAATTATTGAGTAGTATAAACACACGTTTTTAATAATAACCTACCACCTACTACAATCTATGTACAATTTGATGAAGATAACAGAATCTTAAAATCTTTTTCATGCAATGATAATATCATCATTTGACCGTTTGACCGGCCCTTCACACAAATACAAACCATAAAAAAGGATTCCTTGCGTGTTATTCCTGTGAAAATTTGATTGTTCATTATGTGAAACACACGGCGTACGATTGTTAAGCAGCAGCGCTTATTTGTTTTATACAAAGATAAAATATACATTTATATTTCTTATGTAGCATGATATACAACGCATATATCCAACTTTGCACATATACATAATATACATATATAGCAATAATTTGCAGAAGTTTTCATAAAGATTTAATATAGTAACTTTTTTTTATATATTATAGATGATGATATCAGTTTTCATTGGCCATTTTCAACCACTCTCTCTCTGCATTGCATATTATACATAGTCTTCATTTTTCATTATTTTTTTTGTACATCAAGATTCACACATATTTTTCTACAACAGCTCGTTTATTTGTATTAGATTACACTTTAAAATAATGATTTTGATTTTTTTTGGCTTACAAGAAGAACGTTAGAGAAGAAGTAAGGTATATAATACTTTGAAAATTTACACGAGAGATAACACGGACAGTATAAATATATAGACACACGAAAGCCCTACGAGGGAACACACTTTTGCTGCGCTACGAAATAAATATATATTGTTTATTACACATAAATACGAATATTAGGATTCTATTTTTTTAACACTGATTTCGTTTGGGTTTTGATTTATTATTAAGGTTTATAAATTTTGAAGGTACCAAGTGCACCTTTTTACCGGAAAATCTGATTTTTTCCCCTCATATTTTTGTACATTTTAAGCAGTCAAAATAAAATTTGGGTTTGATTTGAAGGTCAATTGGTATACTTTGGTTGTAGTATATTTATAATTTAGTACAGAATTTCACTGATTTTTTGATTGTAATAATTGTTTTATAGCAATGATAATAATACCAGATATGTCAGGGTTTGTAGATTTTGATTTTACACAATATAGATATAGATCCAATAACATTTCAATTTATGTATATATAGGTTTAAGTAAATAGCAAATAGATTTTTTTTTGGTTTGGACTTTTTGTACACTGTATAATATTATATTATGATTGTTTCAAAGTCAGCCAATGAAGTGACAATAAATACGTTTTAAGGAAGTCTTTGCAGTTGAAAGAAGCACACACAGTAATATGTACTCATTGAACAAGGTATATAGGTAATTCTAATAATTTCGGTCTCATTTGACAGCTCAGTGGTATAGGATTATAGTAATTACATGTTTTTGCTTTGATAAAAAATACACGTGACATTTGAATTATATGATAGCTTTTTTCTATCTACCACATAGTTATCAACATCTAGTAGAGTGTATCAAATCAATATCTAATTTGGCAAACGATATTGATTTTCATACGTTACAACATTTTTTTGTGTAGATATTTAAAGGAGATATGAATGACATTTACAAAAGCATTTTGGAACATGAAAAAACACACACCAATTGATAAAATACAGGCATTATAGAAAGATTATAGAAGAGCAGTGTGAGTGTGACAGGCATATTACTTAAGCATATGTATAAGTTAAAGAAGACAATATTTAATAATTAATCTACAAATTTGAATCCACTAATAATAAACGACATCAGACTAAAGATTAAGTACTTTACAAACGTGCATTAAATACAATAGAATAACTAGTTATCTTAAAGACAACAGACAACCAATAACTTATTTGTTTTTTTTTATAGTGAGAGATACAAATAATGAGACGAATAATTTGTATCATCTTTTAACTTTCGTTAGAGTAAATTATGTAAAAAAGTGAGCAAACAAATTAAATGTGAGCGTGAGAACTATAGCGATGAAGCCCATAATAACAGCATGCCAAATATTTACACGTCATGTGCTACCATAGCACATTGCTCTGCAGTACTATATATTATCCAACAATCTTTGTCACAAAAAGATATTTTTTAATACATGCAAACATAACATGTGTTTAGAGTTAATAATATCGGTAAATATGTAATGCATATTACCCGACAGTTGCACTCAAGATCAGACTGACTTTAATGTATGTATACTTAACATTTTGGCGTGTTATTACACTACTCCATATGCGTTGTCGCAAAATACAATTCGACGCGACGACATTCCTTAGCCTGGTTTAAATGTAATATTTAAACATGACTTTTCTTTTCTTAAGATAATCACAAGATGGTGTATTAAAATACATAATATTATAGTTAAAGTTAAGATACGAGTTAACACAAGTAGCAAAAAATTAAGTATTCATTTTTTTTTACAGATTATACAAGTATTTAACAAAAATACACGAGAAGCAAATGCCACGAAACTTAATGCTCAATTTAAGGTGTTAGAAAACAATTCAGTAGAATGAAAGTTTAGCGTATTAATTTGAGCAATAACTGCGACCTAATGTTCAAAGTAATGCTTTAACAAAATTACTTCAGCACAAGATGCAAATATTACGAGAGTGGATAGAGAGCAATTAAGCAAAATGTTGTAACACATAAATAATAATTATAATTATTGTGTACGAAAATAAGTTTATTTAGATATGATGTGCATTGAGAAACCAGAGCACTACTTGTGATTACGTAGGTGCCGGATTTTCCGGACGTCACATTTCACATTTCAATATATTATGTTGTCTTGACTTACTTAATTACTCTTCGACTCTTCACCATACAACAACCAACAACATTTGGTGCATTAATTGATACGCAGATTAATGATGAATGCCTGTTCTATTAGAGCAATCAAAAACTAAACAAAAATTTCCTTCAAATTATAATCCTGACCAGGATTCATGCCATTAATATTTAACATTTTACAATTCTCTGGAAACCATTTGGCTACTAATGTTTCAACTGCTAATTTTTGTAATTAGGGAGGATTAATTTTGTGGGAATTGTGTTGAAAATTTATCATATTCAGTTGACGTAAATTTATGGTTCTTTATTGGTAAAGTCGCAAGGCATTGTCCGAATAAAAAATTTGAATCTGAAGCTCCCAATGCACGAAGAAAGGCTATGCACCCTCTTAATAGTATACAGATGATGTAGGTACGTATGTACTTATATAAATGTCCTGCGTGTTCAGCTTTATTGCTTGAATACTTTGAATCTCTCTTGTTATATTATGTTACATGCTCATGCGATTGTAATAATCAAATCATTCTAGTATTAAGGAACAAATCATAAAATCATAATGCATTGCAATGAACTCAATTGAGATTGCAATCAAAAAAGGCGTGGAGCTGTCCACGGCTCCTAAAAAATCAATAGCTACAGACAACAGATCATTTGGTTAATTTTGAAATTGGGGTAACCCAAGTTGCCGAACTGTATCACGATACCCCTAAACACAATACACATTTCAAGATAAATATGCCCCTCCCTGTGAGTTTTCTTATTTCGCCGTCAATCATTATTGTATTCACAATCAGTTAGACATTATGTACATGATATATTTATCACCATAGTATCATGTTATCAATTACCTTGCTATAATATGATTCTTTACTCTTTCGCTAAGAATTACTTGTAATTTATCATTTGATATTAGTGGTTAAGACGACCGTTCAAGAATTGTACATATGTTTGTAGGTACCTGTTAAAGTACATACTATCAATTTCCCTATATTTTCACGTATGAATTCCGTATAGTCCGTAAAACATGCAGACAAGAATTGCAAAATTAAGCCTCTGGCCAGGAAAAGAAAGCGTTAAAATTAAGGACATATATGCTGCTTATAGGTATGGTGCCTATTGCCTATTATAGTCAATAGTATTTACACAGATAAAAGCCATGAACAAGAATTCAAGACGAGGATGATGTCTAGATTCTAGATATTAAAAAATGGTAACCCGAAATGACATAATGTGTTTAAAATTTACCTATACTTAAATATGGTTTGAAACGTTAACAGAGTCTTGGATAAAATTATTTTAAAGTACGCATAAATATATAATATGTATGTATTTTTAAACCTTTCAAATATACAACAATTATTTAGTTTTTTTTTCTTCATTTTTATATCTTCATTTTAAAGATAGTATTGCCAACCGTGTGTGGGTTTCCCTTTTCAGTTTCATTGATTTCTCAACTCCATTTTATGCATAGAGTAATAATTTGGCCGTAATAGCATATTATAAGTAGCAATCATAACATGCATAGCTCCACTATCATCGCATATTTAGTTTTAGTAACAAAGATATTTAAGAAGTAGTATGTTTTATAAGAATCTCCCTCTTTCTCAATCCCAGGCCCATTTTACTTCAGTAGTTTATTAGCTCTCTCGTTTGCCATTGATATACGGACTTCGTTGGAGGCGGCCTAAATACAATTTTAGATGGGGAAAGAAAAAAAATGCCAAATCACCCAATGTTAAATTTTGTCTCCTAAATGTATATACAATTTACGCTTACCATTAAATTAATCCGATCAACTTGCGTATTCTGATTGGAGATCTCTGAACCCATATCGATCGCCATGTTTCTCAAATTGCCCACCATTATCGATACCTCTTCCATGTTATTCTCCATCTCATCTTCACGAGCGTCATTGGTGATCCTGAAAAGGAAAATAAGTTAATGAAGTAACGTGAATCATAAAGTTTTATTCCTGTTACAAACAAATTGAAAGTTAGTATGGAGAGTCATTCCTTAGTATATAAATAGGAATTTGGAAATCGGAACAGTTATAATTTCAGCCCAGAAAGTAAACCTTGGCTTCATCCTTATTGCGATTTCCAATCAAAAAATTAAGCTTAAAAACCTGAACTTGAAATCATTGTAAACCAATTTCAAGATTCACAATCAACCTAACATAAGAGCTTGCAAAATTGTCTTTGAATGACGTATAAGCGAGAAAGTTTGAGCAGAATGACAAGAGACATGTATATTATTTGTTATTTTGATATAACAAAGTTTTGATGGGTTATATAAAAATGCTTACGTACTAGTATACACTCATACATTTTTCTAAAGTATACTTATACGAAATGATATACATATATATACATATGTACATGTCACATGTACATAACATGCAAGGAATGAAAAGTAAAGTTATCTAGGACGCCGACGAATTTTGTTTTGACTGGGTTAGGAATTCCCCTTTTCTCCCGCAGTGCCATGCAAACTCCAACAATCGGGTTAACTTTTTCTCTTTTAATATGACAGGCGGACAGTTGTTAATGGGAAAACAACCATACGCGTACCTCTTCTCCCGGAGCATTATACAATTTATTGTTCCTACTGCTGCTGTAATCATTCGGCTTTCTCCGCCGTCTCATTTTATTCTCTGCCTGGGAACTAGATGGGAAAGGCCAACAGCTAACAATTGCAAGTGAGCAAAAGTGAAGGATTATTATGTTTGTTATTGTCCTTACATCAAGGACAATGGTCAGCAGCGTGATCACGTAAGTATCTATAAAATTCTATTTAACATCAAGGGTTTGGGCTTTGTCGCACTACATATGCCAAAAGCATCAATCGTTGTGTTACGATATGGTGAAAAACACATGTCAAAATGTTCATAGGTACATTTGGAGACATTTAAATAGATACGTAAGTCGGGCAATATATGATGTATAGAGCATGCACATACATACATACATACATACAATAAATATATAAATTAAAACCAAAGTCTGCACCATGTTTGTCTACATAAACTACATATGGCTTTCATCACATATTTGTGCTTATAAACAGGGGTTTAAAATCAAAAATTGACTAGTTACTTCAAAGTAATCTGTCATCAAAGTCCATATTTATCATTTCACATCAATCGAAACTAGATTATTAATTCTCTCGTGTCAACATACTATCTAATCTATGCTGTCGTACAAAAGAGCCCCAGCAAACAGAACAAGTGGTACTCTGACGAAACTTGAAAATGACATAACAGGATTTCGTATTCTAAAATAGAAAAACTAAATCAGCATGCTAGCAAGCAGTGTTGAAAGAATGATGAAACAACACTGCTACATTCACATATATTTTGAGCCTTTTCCCGAAATTCTACACTTAAATTCAATAAAGATCTGTGATAGGCATTTGTTTTGCCTACTTTTGCTGCTTGTGATGAATTGTGTTACAACAACAGCGGCTTACGGGGACATACAGATGTTAGTAATAAGAACCCTTTTACTTTAACTCTCAAATAACTTAAATGTCAACTCGGATGAAAGGCTTTCCTCGACAATTTCACAACCAGCAATGACTTGATTCAAGTGTATCGTTTGTTGTATTATGTAACCCATCATCAAATCATGCATACTTTAAAGCGTAGACAAGGTACAACGTTCATGGGTAGATTAACGCAGACAAGCAAAAATGGATCTAAAACATCTTGCCCTTTTGAAGTTTCCACATTATAAACGTTGTTGTAGAAAAGCTACATTATATGGCTTACTTTGCAATATAACCACCATACGCTGGCACTCCGTTCATATCAACGTTCCTCGGAGGCTCTCCATTTCCCACCTTCCCATCATCATTTCCTTTCCATGTTCCGGCGTCCTCCTTGAATTCATTTGATCTACTTAAATTGAAAAACCAACATTCCAAAATTAGATATAAATAGCTTGTAAGATATGAAACTATCGGGTTGAAACTGCCTGGTCAAGGCCACCTGTAGAAAACTAAAATGTAAATTAATGATGCTCATAATTCTTTACAAAAGAAGGGCAAAGTTTTAAAAAAGTGGGACTCTTCTACCCAACTTTACTTTGCGATCCATTATATGTCCTTCATTTGTAATGCATATATACACAATACACATACCTGCATATGTAGCGAGTTAGGGGATCGTGCTCATACTTTGTGTGTACAAATGATTCAAGTAAATTTGGCATAATAGCATTACGTCGATATAGCAAAAAATGTGTGAAACAAATTAACGAACAGTGTTATAAATTATCGCTATCATGATATACATCACTACTTGTCACGTCTTGATAAATTGCTCCCTATTCTTTTTCATCGGTTCACGGGGGGGGGGTCAAAAGAAAAGTGAGAAATTTGAGAAAAACGAAAGACGATAGGGAAAGAAAATATTCCAAATACGAAATTATGAGCACCATGTGCTGTCTATATGAAAGGAATGATGATAATGTGAAATTGAAGGGAGTAGTAGTAGGACAGAAGACGATCAGAGTTTTTTCTTCTTTCAGAATGAAATTTTTTTTGTGTCTTTACTTAAAAAAATAATACTACTAAAAACGCTAAAAACTGCTTTTTATTGTGTGTATGTGTATGTATATATACATTTATGTTTTTATATGCAAAATGTAATGATGACGGTAGGTATATTATACTTACTTGCCACAAGGTAACGAGCAAAGTCCGCAACATTTTTCCATGCCTTGCAAATTCTTCTCAGCTTCTCTCATGTCTTCATTGATCTGAATCATTCCTTGCTCAATGTGATCCAGCTGCTCTCCTTGATCATCAAGAGCAACCAGTGTACGAATGCCAGCTTCTTTTGCCTATACATACATACATTCATTCACACAGCATTGAACACGGATGTGCAAGTAGGGAGAAAAAAGTTTTAATCAGAGAAAATAGGATTAGCTTGAGAAAATCCTAAAATGCAACATGTATACACTACACAGAGATAAATTGGATTGATTTTGGATTTTAGCGCTGCTTTCTTTGCCATTTAAATGGAAAATACATAATATATACATACACAACCACAACAACAACAACTACACATAGTCGTGCAGTCTATTGTATTCTAGTCAGTTGGTGGATGCATTTGTTGAGATTCATATTAAAAGTACATATAGATGGATAGACAAGACGGCATTTTTCTTATCAATATTTAATAAGAAAAACTCTTACCTCTTCACAAAGTGCTCTCATACGACGTGTGCTGGTAAGGGACTGAAAAGTAACAAAAAGAATTGGCTACATTAGAAAAAAACCCAACTTTTCCTGTTTACAAAGAAAATGATTTATGTTCTTTTGCCACTCGATTTTTTCAACTTGTCGAAAGAAAAAGAAACTTTAATAGTATTTATGTCGCAGATAAGATTATGCATACGTATATTATTCTTATGATGAGTGAACCGCAAAATATATACATATATCTGTATGTTTGTATATATATATTTTTTAAATATATATAATTTGTTTACATAGACATAATACAGTAGTTGCTCCGCTTATTTGTCCATTTTACCCTGTATAATCTATTTATTACGCAGAATGTCCTGAACTATTGCGCTAATAAAAAGTTTTCTCCTTTGTTACACCCCTACTTTCAGCGATGACATAGAGTAATCGTGGAATTTGCTCCAAGTTTTTTTAGATTTACTGATTTACAAAAAACTCTTGTCATGACATAGGGCATTCATTTAAGAACACGAATAGGGAATATAAACTGCATAGAAAACTTTTAGTAAAAAAGAGTCAACACGCCTTTCCTCTCAAAATATCATCTTAACTTTATTAATCAGCATACTTGCTTGTGTTTTAGTTTACTTGCTTAGATAAGAAAGTCAAATAAACTAGTTGCGTGTGTCACCAGTTTTTCTTTTATGTATGGACAAGAAGTTGACAAGTTTTCTTGTACAAAAGATTTGAGAAAAAATGAACACATCATTTTCCCCAAATTAGGAAAATAGGCAACGAAAAAATAGAGTAAAAGTGCAATAACTTATTGATGTCTTGTCTTGAGTGTTTAAGAGGGGGCGTTATGCGACTCTCGTGTAAAACTACGGTTTTCGCCATCGTTGTACATAAATAATATGTACATGTATCTTATGTATTAATGTGTACAGTATGTACATCATCAAAGTGTAATGCATTATGGACGAGAAAAAAAAACTTGTCGCTTTCAGTGATCATTAATAAATCAGCGTTGAGTTAAGTAACATGTCGGACTTCCGTTCTAAATGTTGCCATTTTCATCAATCAAACTGGCCTAGTCTACTTTTTATCAAGTAATTCGGCTATAATTTTCCATTAAACATTCACGCAGCTCAAACTACAGGCTGAATTGTTGAGAATACACAAAAATAGCGTTTTTGACTGTGGGGTGAAAGTTTTGTGTGCTACATACAAAATGTATATAATATAAACGAAAAAATGTGATTTATTACATTTTATTGTCAAGTTATCCCAATGAAAGTTGAAATAATGAAAGTCTATCATTTTCAATTATATATTCATGCTCCATATTTTTATGTTGCAATATAGCTATTTGGCTAAATAGGTATATAAAACCTACCTAGGTACCCACCTACTACCATATAGACATGTTGTACAAGTACAATTGCGGTAAGCTGTACGGTTGCATTTTGTCAAATTGGTGTATTGATTGTATGTAATTTGAAGATAAAGGTTGCGGAAACTAGTGCTAGCCTAAGTGCAAGTAGACCAGGAAGAAAAACCATTTAAGTTTGATGCAAAGTTGGTCACTCGCAAAATGCAGGAAGTATGTATATTTGTACTATTCTCAAATAACTGTACTCTACACTTGTACTGTATATATGTAGCTGATATTTTTATACTCATATTACACAATAACATTTATCTAGTTTATTGCCTCTGATGTGTGTTATTATAAATCATCGTTCCAATTTTAAAATATAAGCATGGGCACGGGCAGGCACAATAAGTCTCGAAATGTCTTCGTTTTTTGTGTCTGGAGTGTGTTTTGAATGATATTAATAAAATTATAAAACAGCAAATCTTTTTAGATGGAAATGGAAGTACTTTTTGACAAATAGAATCATAGCAAAAGTTTAAATTTAATTTTGCTTGGAAATCGTGACTGGCCAAATGGAAAAAGCATGTTTGTGCAAGAAACAAATATAAGCAAATTGGTTCCCGTTCCTTCGAGCTATTCATGTTCAAAACCTTTCGTCGTCACATTGAGTACTACTGGAGTATCATTTCACATAATCTATGCACTTATGTATGTATGCATAGCTGCATAATATACTAATATCACACGTAGCTGTGCAACAGCGTAGTATTAACTTTCTCATTGTTGTCTGTGTGCTTTTATGTCCGTACAATTACGGCGAAACGACTTATCCAAATTACTTCAAATTTGGTATGTAAGGACAGCAAGTGAGATATCTTTTG
>JAHZNC010003434.1:0-70175 GCA_027744095.1 Zhuqinia jingwanae | reverse complement strand
CTGTAATGATGAAAGTGAAGACTCGAAGACTGTGTCATTTCCTTAATAGTCACACTCTCAGTCAGTAGTAGTAGTAGTAGAGAAGTGTCGTTTTGTCATTCCAAATTCTGAGTGGGTGGTAATAGTAGTAGGAAGTACATATTATGTTGCAACATTGCAAGAGAGTTTATAGAGTAAAGCAATTTGGCAATTGAAATGATATTTATTACGTCTCATCTGTTCAGTCAGTAAAAAAATATATATAGTGATTCGCAGATCATGTGCAATGAGAGTAACAGAAGGAAGTTCTAAGTTCTTATGTAGTTAGTCATGTCATATATATATAATGTCAGTTTTTTTTAGTTTATCCCCATCTCTCTTTTTTTTGTAGCTCCATTCTGATTGATGCACAATGTTGCCTAATAAAAATTAACAAAAAAAGTCCGAGTGTCGAATTGAAGTACAGACTTTTCTTTTCATGACTCATCATCTCATGCGGCACCATTTCAACAATATTACACAGAGATATTTAATGTGAAAAATCCATATTAGTAGAAACATTATAAAATTCACACTTACAAGGCAAAAGATGAAAGATGCACTACCAAACAGCATTCCTGCTGACATTTCAAATTTTTGAATGGCTTTGGCCATTTGGAGGATTTTTTTTAAGAGAACAAAATAATCAACCGAGGTGAACGATTAAAAAGTGAACAATTAAAAAAACATGCCATCCAACAAAATAGTTTTTTAAACAAAATTGTGAGAGGGATTTACAAAATTTGAATGCATTGATTCTTGGTTTGTTGTTTTTCAAAATCTATTTTGCGTTTTTTTAACACGTGAATGAAAAGCAGGGCGGTGGTGGAAGAGGTGGAGGGATTAAAGAATTTATTTCCTCATATGCTTTTACGTGTAGACTGCACAATACAACAGATATTTATTATTAGCCAAGTATGTCTTCAGTAAAGAGGCTGAATTCTTCTCTTCTTCTTGAAGATGTTCTCTTTCTGTCATTCATTTTTTAATCTTAAATCTGCTAAAAGCAGATAGGTCTTAATTTTGCAATTACAAGAAAACATGGACACAACAACAACATCAGATCATCTTTTGACGTGTCCCTAATCTAGTCAGTCTGTTAATTTCCCATGGCTAATTCTTCAATTCATTTTTACATTATGCTCCATTGTATCTTCTCATTATATACACGGAGTACTTCATTGCTACCACTTCGTTACTATCAGCATCAGCCATCATACAGTCAACAATATTACATTGTTCTCAAAATTAACATCAAACTTGCATTTTTAGAGTCATTAGCATTATTTTCATTGACAACTGCAATNATCATACAGTCAACAATATTACATTGTTCTCAAAATTAACATCAAACTTGCATTTTTAGAGTCATTAGCATTATTTTCATTGACAACTGCAATGCTGAATGCTGCATGCACTTTTTTATATTGTTAATAATAATGCTGTAATTTCCTGTGGTATTTTGTGCATTGTGTATGGGTTTGAATTCAAAATCAGACAGTCTGCCAGCCATGCCAAATACCTACCTTCAATTTCATTGCACTTTACAGCGATGCGTTTTATATGCATCTTGTGGGCCTTTTATTCCCTAAAATGTCTCATGGGAAAGTTTTGCAGCAGCATATTTTTCCACTTCCTCCTTTTGGTGAACAAAATGCGACATTATTAAGGCTGCTACATACAAATACACACTATCATGATCCGATACAGTATTGTCATGCTTCATTCTTACCAACTCTCTTGTGGTCTGTTTAGTCTGTGTCTGTAGTCTCCTTTCTTTTTTTGTACTTTTGTGGAAAAATTCCAACAATAGCCCACGACTTTGTATGTACTTTGATCATGAACATCATCATCATCATCACAAAAACGCGATTGCTGATGGTGTTGCCACCATTAACCATTCACATTTTTAGTTTACAATGAAATACCGATCTTTTTGAGAGATATACCTCCATACGTACATTCATAAACATAATGCATGCACCTGTACATCGTGTTATACCATTATTCAACGATATACAGTTTTAAAATTATAATACATACAACTTTTGTAAATATTGTTTAAAGAGTTCCGTTGCATTCCAAAAAGTATATGAATGTAATGATAATAACTTTTCAAACAACAACAACAATCCCCTTGTCATCACATAGGCGGCAGAGAAAGTAGTGCTGATGCGAAAATTCAACAATATATGGGGGAAAAAGATTACCACCGGTGATGGCGAAGTTAATTGTCATCAGTCATCAAGTCACCATCATCATACTTGACTTACTGCATTGTATATAGGTACCTAGATAATTTTGTACCTGAGTGAGAATATCCACATAAAACTATATTTGATTCTTCAGTCTATAAATAAACATGGCTATTATGCCGAGGTTAACTATTCATTGCGGCGCATTTTTACTTACACCTTTTATTATTGTTGTGATGATACCCGACTGACTGGATATGACATACATACATGTAACATGATAACAACCTCACTCTCGACTCTCCACTTGACTGACACATTTAATGTTTATCCGTAGCTTATTATTATTAGGTTACTTCCCTACTCTCATCCACCATTTATGCATTTGTATATGAGCGAGCCATCCTTCATTACATTTAATATATTGCCGACAAAAAATACAATACATAAAACAACTTGTTCAATGTACAAAGTGCAACATTCCTCTACATTTTTTTTCTCTTTCAAATATTAAAAAAAAGCCATTTTTATGTTAGCTGTGAGCTCACATTAGTAATAGGTAATCAAATCAACATAATATAATAAGCACATACGTATATTACCAGAGAAGATTGTGATTAGTATATATGTGCTCAAGCATAAATATTAAAAGTCAATTCAATTTCCTTATGATTCTAACGTAACATACCGTATGATACCTACATGTTTCACACACAACAACCGTTTCTTTTTCGTTTCGATATGATATACATACATACCTACATACACAAAAAGAGTTATATATTCACATATAAATATATTATGTTATATGTGATGATGATGATCATCATTGCATTGGCTCATTACAATAATCATAATCGTAATCGTAACCATGATCATCATCCTCAGAATAATAATCATACATGCACACACATACATAGGTACATCATCATCATCATCAGCATCATCATCATCATCATCTTGACACAAGGCTACAAAGTACAACAACAAGTGCACAAGCAAGAGGAGCAATAGTGAAACTTTTTCTTCATATGTGCATCTCAACCAAAGCCTGTGTAAAAAAAACTCTTGTGGTTAAATAATATAAATATAAATTATAATTGCACATTATGCCTATGCACGTCTTTTTTTTTCTTTTGCTTTTACGTTTTCTCCTCCTCACAAGCTCGATCGAACTGATTGAAATTGAGGTGAAATGAAGGATTATTGTAAGAGAGATTATAATAATAATGTATGGAAATGAGGTGCTCTTTATTGATACTCACTCAGACACAACACACACACAAGAGGGTAAAGGGTTCAAGGAGGGAGGAGTGCATAAAAAGGAGGATTATATGATTGTGCATGACACATGAAAGCAGGGGCATGTACTCCATATTTCACACACAAATCGTCATGCACTTTTATTAGCCATGCCAAAAGGCATGCTATCACAGGGAATATATTTTTGTTGTGCCTTTGGCTGGATTACATGATAATGATGTGTGTGCGCGATGTGCCTGCCAGAGAACCAAGTCTAAAGTCTCTTGGCTGTAATCTCTCTTAAAATTACTTTAGTTTAAGTACACCCAAAGGACTTAAAATATGTATAGGTATGTACATTTTAACCCTTTTTTACACTACTCTTGTATATTATACCATGTACTTTATATGTGTATAAAGTATGCATGTAAAATTACTTATTTAATATATATTTCTTATTTGGATGGAGTAGTTTAGCTTAAGTACATCTTTGGCTCTTGTTCTAAGTAAACTAGAATATAAACTCATTTCCTCTTTTCCTCCGACTGCACACTATAACATAGGTAGGCACAACTTGATAGTATTTATTTTTATGTCGATACGGCATGCCATGTCATATGCGCTGCCTAAGCAAAAAAAAGGTACAAGCATATCTACCACATAAAGCATTAAACCTGTGGTGATATATGGCTGACAGGTTGTAGTTTAGTAATGATAATAAACGTAACTTTTATGCAGACACATGCTTACATAGAAAGACAAGCCAAGAAAAACTACCTTGATTTTTTTTTCTCAGTTGGCTCATAAAAGAAGACGATGATTACGATGATACCTTCATTTTATACCTGCTTAAATTGCAATATGCAACCTGTTCGTTCATCGACATAAATATTTTTTATCATTTGCCGTGGTTGTGAGTGCGTGTGCATTACGTTAATCGTGGTGCAGTGTTTACCATCATATTGGTAAATAATATTAATATTATTAACCCTTTTTGTATTTGATACACCTACACACACCTTATTCAACATCATCAGAAGCCACCTAACAAAACCGTACAAAACAAGTCACAAGTGGCTTCATGTCATGAATCTCTACCAGAAACTTTGACATTAGTTACCTAATAATTTATTTTAAAAAAAATATTTACTTTCATCGAAAAAAATCATTCCCTGTACTTCACCTCGTCATCATCATATCATGCAGCGATAAGCATTTCAATCAATCTCATTTTCATTTTAAGGTAAAAACAAACAAGGCGGAAATATTTTTGTGATGACAATGTTGTGATGCATATGCAACTAGGTATATATAAATTGAGTTACATTTGGATTCAACATTCACCTGTTTTTTTAGTATACCAGTATTGCCTACTGAATTATACAACATTTGATTTAAAAATAAAAGGCATAAATCGTTTAGAATGGCACCATGATATCATTATTATTGCTTGGTGCTCTGCTGTTCACTTCTTCTCAGTTGGCTGCTGCTGTTGATAAGTTTTTATCGTTCCCACGATTTGATTGAGAGTCCCATACATGAAGCCTTTTTTTCAGGCACACAGTTGTTTATATATCAGTTATCATAATCATCATCGCCATCTTATCATCTCCTCTCCTCGTCATCATATTTTTTTTATCGTGAACGTGAACAGAATTTAGTACGTGAGCATGAATTTTTAAACGGTGAAAACAAATTAAATACGTTTGTGTTGTTGGTGCTTGGTGTCTGGTTGGTCTCAAGGAAATATATTATTGTTGAATGAATGCATTTTTATGACTTTAAAAAAAAGTTGTGCTTCATTCAGGTTCACTGGGCGGCGGGCGGTGTTGGGAAAGTATAGTACATAGGTATGCATGTAGGTATATATTTTTTAGCTTACCAACTTGAACATCACTAATAAGTCGTAAATTAGTGATCGTTTACCTTCATCTTCGAAGCAGCATTCATTTGTCAACACGAAGAATAATTAAATTTTTTTGACGCAGTAACCGAAGATGCCATAAATTGAAACTTCTATGCTGGCGATGTCTGCGGTTTTTGATTTTGTAAATAAAATGTGGAGGTTTATTTGTTTTAACGACGTGACTGTCACTGTGGAATTGTCAGTATTTCATGTTTAATATTATTATCACAATCAGTTTACTCCCACTGCATTGCCTGAAGAAGTAATTTGTAAGGTGGCAAGTTGGGATACCAGCATGCTGTTACCGCTAATTAGAAGTACAAATTGAATGTTAAAGCAAATCACCCTTTACCAGTCGCGGTCATAAAAAATGCAGACAAGTGAAAACAACAATAAAAAATATTAAAGTTATCTGTTTGGTTCATCATCATCATCATCACATCTTCATATCCGTTTACAATTTGGTTTGATACACCTTTTCTTCTTGAAATGATTGGTGGCAGTGTTTGCTGCGGCTTTTGTTGCGCACTTTAGTACAATGTGGGCATATTTGATTTCTCTATTCTCACGTTCGATGGAGTACAGCAGTATACACACAGAGATAAATGATTTTGCCTTGGTCATGTCTTGTAATAATTATTGTCATGCGATATTAGAATGGCTGACATTTTTTCCCATTTCCTACCATATATCAGTCAGTAGGGGGAGAGAACAATTGGTGTGTACAATAATATTTTCTGACGAGATTATCATCTTGTTTGAGTGAGATCGATAATTTCCATTTGATTGAGGTTACAGGCTGATTAGTCTGCTTGCATTTCATTTTGAATTCAAAGTTTTTATCATCTCAAGCATGTCACTGAATTCAAATAATGTTCATTCTTACATTCCTTTTGATATTTAAAAAAAATCCTGTGTAGGTTGAAGGTAGATATTTAATGGATTAAGCCAAAAAAGAAGCATTTAAATTTGACAAATAAATGTATATAACAAATTTAAATCTCATGTCGCGCATCTCCTTTTAAAATTCTCGCCATATTATTAAATTCGCCGCGCCTCTTGTCTCATCTGCATTTCTAATCAAATCACACTCAAAACTAGATACATGTAAATACAAAATTGAAGAACTTTTTTAAGAAAAAAAAGTTTTCAATTTACATTTTATTAAATGTATAAGAATAAGAATCCTATTAAAAAATATTTTATTTAGTCAATAATCAATAAACATTTATAAATACGTCTTCAATGTTAAAATTTGAATATTAATTTTTCAGATCATTGTTGCCAGCTTCCTCATCTGTAAATACCTTTGACAGCGACTGAGTGTTTTGTATTTATTTGTAACAAGTTTCACTTACATGGGATCAAGATGACGCTCAATTTGGATAAGAACAGGGAACCTCTCTATCACTTCTTGGAAGGAAGTTGTCGACGAAAAATCGGAAACAAATTGGTAATACATCTCTTACAATATGAAAATATAAATGTAATAGTTGTGGTATGTTTTGACTTTTGGTGATTACGTCTCTTTGTCAGGGTTCTGTACGGCTATGATGGACAAACCTTTGACCTTAATCTTGTGGGAAAGGGGGGTAAGTTGATACAGCAAAACATTTTTTTAAATAGTGCTACGATAAAAAATGCATGAGCATATGTCTCATTTAAAAAATCATTTCTTTGATATCCAACCCAGACGGAGGTCTTGACGAACTTGCAGATGAATTTAATAGTGGAAAAATCCAGTACGCGTTGGCTCGTGTTAAAATCAAGGAAAAGAATGTAGAAAAAATTGTTCTGATCAACTGGGTAAGTTCAAATGACATTGACTTTTAGCTTATCTCATCATCTTACTTTTGTACATTTTCACCAAGCTGTCCCTTCCTGACAGTTATTTTCAGCTGTGTTTTTATATTATTGCTAATCCCAATTAAATCATTTTATCTAAACTTTTATGGGTACGTTTACATACATAAAACCCCGACGACATTCGTGGTCACTATATATGTATAGTTATTTTTATAGTCTCAATGAGTATCATGTTAACATGGCACAAGCACATGGTTTACATCCAACATGCAGTTTCTACATTATATATTACCACATTACATTGCACATAAATGTAAATGTAAAGCTCAAATAGGGTCAAGGTCATTTATTATATTCACGTTAGGGATAATTTTTTATTGAAATGAAATTAACTGAATTTTGGGTTTTTAGTGGTCATAATTTTTATTATCGTGGTCGCTTTTTTTGGCTAAATTTAATTGAAAAAAGAAGTAAATGCATAGGTAATATAGTTTTATATCATGATTTTTTATTGTACACAGCAAGGAGAAGGTGCTCCTCTTTCAAGGAAAGGCATGTGTGCAAACCACATTAGCATTGTGAGATCGTTCTTCAAGGGAATCCACGTCACTTAATTTTTTATTGAAATGAAATTAACTGAATTTTGGGTTTTTAGTGGTCATAATTTTTATTATCGTGGTCGCTTTTTTTGGCTAAATTTAATTGAAAAAAAGTAGTAAATGCATAGGTAATATAGTTTTATATCATGATTTTTTATTTTACACAGCAAGGAGAAGGTGCTCCTCTTTCAAGGAAAGGCATGTGTGCAAACCACATTAGCATTGTGAGATCGTTCTTCAAGGGAATCCACGTCACAATGAACGCCCGCACAGATGAGGACGTAGAGCCCGATCTCGTTATTCAAAATATAGCAAAAGCTATAGCCGGAGAAGGGGTTACAGTCTTGCAGCAAACTACAGATACACCTGTTGGTCCAGTTGTATGTGAAACAAAAAAATGAATGTATAAAATTAACGTGCATGCATGCCAAGGATGCTTTGTTTATAAAATCTACTTGTTTGCATTCTTAAGGGAACATGTTACAAGAAGACCAACCCCCGGGAAGAGATCAATTCTGTAGCCAAGGACGAATTTTGGAAAAAGGAAGAGCAGGAGGAAGAGCGGCGAAAGCGAGATGAGCAAAATAAGCTACGTAGATTCTCTCAAAATGAAGTCAAGCTGCTTCGCAGAGAAAGCCAGGATTATTTCAATGACGATAGCAAGAATGAAGTTTCAAATGTTTCGAATAATAGTAATGGAGTGAGCAAAGTTAGTCCAACTCCACCAGTGGTAATGAATGGCAGTGCTAGTAATGGAAAACTAAATGGTTCTTCATGGATGAATGGCTCATCAACATCAAACTCAAATGGTACTTCGCCTGTTCCCCAGAAGGAAATATCTGCAGCATCAGCAGCGGCTGTGAAAGCATCAACCCCATTAAAAAATAGCACATCTAGTGATCTTGTCCGTCAAAGAATTAAAAGTTTTGATAATGGGCAACCTGTCACTGGAGCAGTCAACGGCACAAATGGTAAGACAAACGGAAGTAATGCGGAAGGTGAACGTTTGAGTGTGATGAAAAGACGTGCTCTTTTCGAGAATGGAGGAGCGTCTAACATCACATCCACTGTGCAAAGAAGAAATCCATCTTTGGAAATTAAAGAAGCACAACAAAAAGCTTCTCCACCAACTAAAACAGTTCCTACACCTCCACAACAACAACAGCATGAACAACAACATGAACAACAAAAAGAACAACAACAATCACCACCACCGAAAATTGAAACAAGTATTGTGCCAAGCAGTCTAAATGGTGGAACTGTTGTAGAGGAAAAGGTGGTTGGTTGTGGAGGCATTCAGAGGTCAGTGTCTCCACAAATGCCTCCTTCTGTAACTGTAGCGGAGTCACCTTCTCTTGTAAACAAAGTAGTGAGCAGGTCATCCGAGTCCCCAGCGAGATCACCTGTACCTCCACCAGTCCCAAGCTCGCCGGCAGCTCGCGCATCGCCTATCCCACCTGCTAGTGTCCCCTCACCTCAACCTCAGATTCAGATTGCTGCCCCTCCTGGTTTTGAAGATAGCATGGAAGGTCAGCCAGAGTCTCTTGATCAGTCTGAAACGATAACAATTGAAATCACGCCGGAAATGGGACTTTGTGCTAGGGCTCTGTACGATTATCAAGCGGGTATATCAATATGTAATTATTATATATTTTTTAAATTACAACTTCAATAATCCTACACCATGTTCTTACTAAAATTGTAATTTTTTTTATAGCTGACGAGACCGAAATCACTTTTGACCCTGGCGAAATTATCACAAACATTGAACGAATTGACGAAGGTTGGTGGGAGGGACTTGGGCCACGTGGAGTCTACGGATTGTTCCCTGCAAACTACGTCGAATTACTAAATTAATGAGAATTATTAGTGTTGCGCCGGATCAGATGAAAAAAATGGATTTTTATAAATAATCTTGACTTTCGTTTTAGTTTAATACGAGAAAGGCGTTGTGAGAAGTGTCAAAAGCAAAAATATCTGGTTATAGTGGTTGTGCAATCGGCAAGTTTTCTTAAAGTAAAATAAAATAATTTTATGATGACCTGTTTTGCTTATTATCAAGGAGAGTTTTACATTTCCCAGCAAAATTATTGATATTTTTGGAATCGAGTGAAGTGGAAAAGTCCCCGACAATATTGTTAACTGTTGTGTCAAAAACTACTTATGTTATGTTATTATGTCAAGTAAAACTGCATAATACATGTTTTGTGTGATTGGAAAGGTTTCGAGCTTTTTGGTTATTGGAAGTCATTGCTTAAGTTTTATTTAAAAGGGATATACAATTATTACAAACACATGAATACATCTCATATACATTGTTGGATGTCTAAAAAAAGATTCAAGATAAGATATTGAATGAGTTTATGGAAAACACAGAGAAATTAGCTGCGGGTTAAATATATATTTAAGTATGTAGGAAATGTACTTGAAATCAAAAAATAATAAGATTCCGTCAAATGACAAATAAAAAAATTTAGGAAAACATTTGAAAACATATACTTCTAAACTACCTATTTGAATATATGACATCCATTCATATTTATTATACAAATGCTCCCAAAATACTGAGAAAATTAATTTTGTGAAGTGAAATCCATATTATTTCAAATCGATGCAATCTTATGTATAACAATAATAAGTATATATAAGGATAAAAAAAATTGACTTGACTTTGGAAATGATTTTTTTAAAGCATAAAAAGCAAGCATAAAATATATAAGTATTAATTATACATTCTATAATATGCTTAAACTCAAGATTGTTAAGCGAAAGAAAACTATAAGAATAGATATATGTATGTATTAATCGCAATTATTTATGAAGATCGTCATAATACGAAAAACTTGTACCTACATTATTATATGATTTTATAATAATTTTTCAATTATTATGCTCGGCTGTATATTTATTTAAAAAAAATTAGACTGGTACTGGTAGTTGTAGAGTAGAAAAGTATATATTCATCATCAAGCTGAAGTATTATATACACTTACCAATTTAATAGGTAGGAATATGTAATGTTTTGTTAAAGTGTTTTATACGGTTTAGCTTTGTCAATCTATTCTTCTAAAAAAAATTATTTTTCTTGTGACAAAAAAGGTTACCTTGTGTTTAATTAATTAGTGCGCTAATTCTTGTTGACATTTTGCTTATGGCCGCTCCGCTCAGTGTCTCCAAAATATATATAGGTACATTGGTAAATATACATAATATATAATATATACCTATATACCTTTTAAACAAGCGTAAAGTTTAAAAAAAAGTTAAAGCTAATAAACTTTAGCGAACTTAACTATTATTAATTAATAATAAGCAATTAGAGAGGTAAAATTATTTTGTATCCATCTGTGCTGGAGGATACTATTTATGATAATATAAATAGGCATTATAAAAATTATATCAAACAAGAAAAGTTTACCTCGCTGTAAATGATATTTTTGTGCTGTATTTGTACAATTTCGTTTTTTTTTTCGCTGAATATTCTAAATATTAATTATGATGATGTATTTGATTATATATTATTCCTTTAATATCCTTCTGTGCATTTTTGTTTTGATTTTCTTGTTTTCATGAATCGGGTTGGAATTTGCATTTATAAATAACTTTATTTACTACACAACCCTTTCTTCTCTGTGATTTGATTCTAACCAATTCTAGTTTTTATATATATGTAGGTAGTTCCGTATGTATAATTTTTAAATGAACGGTAAAATAATGTTCATAATCTGTATAAAAAATGTACTGAAGCTCAGTCAACATTAAACAAAATAAAGTAAAGTTTTTTTTATAGAATAAACGCATTCCAGAAACTTTATTGGATTATTTTTGCTGTAAACTTGTGACTTATTATTTCATTTCATTATTACTTATTCAATGTGATGATGTTTGATGCAAACGAAAGTCATCAATATTTCATAGAGTCGGTTATCTATGAATCATTATACAAACTTTTGCTCCTCAATTCTCTAATGCAAGGCTTTTGTTTTTGTGCATTCAATTATGTAGAACTATCCATAAAAAACCTGGAGAGGATTATTAACCTGGAAACCCTAGCGTATTGACTAATTTTATACATTTCTAATGTCATGCAATATACCTAGTTAGCATTATGATAATTAGAAAAGGAAGCTCCTCGTTCCTTGTCTTGTGCAACCATTTTTTGTGCTAATCCACAAGAGCAGGGCAACGTGAGACATCTATAATAATCTAAAATTTATTATGTTCCTGGACTTCACCACACCATAATATTGACTATGCAAATTCTAACAGGCATATTATTGACTGCTCGTGACTGTCAGTCACGTCATGTTCATCTAATCCAATGCAAGTTTTCGTATGACATGACATGATAAGCAATAAGCATGCATATTCAATATTATTACGAGAAACTAAAACTTTACAAATAAATACTACCATGCGTTTTCCTGCCTAAAGTTTTCTATTTCCAGTTTTTTTTGTCGAAATTGTGTAAACTGCTGGATATATCATGAAATGGATTGTTTATTCAGTTGATGGATTTCACATGATTATATTGTTGTACGTGGATATGATATATGTATATTTGATTGTACGCCTTCGTATTCCAGTATCGGTAATGTCCAAGTATTCATATCATCATTTATAAGTCATCATCATAGTTTATTTTAAAAAAAATTGGAAGCAACAACTCGCACGAGGTACGATAAATACTTTTTCTTCTCCCAACTTTTTAATATTAACTTTCTCGCTCCATTTTTCAATTTATGAAATTGACGCTCAAGTAGATACGTGGATGAATATTGAATTACCAAAATTACTTACATTCAGCATACGCACAAAATGTGACGATATAACCATCAGGCCTAAAACTCTTCCATCTTTTTCGTCCATAAGCCAAACTGCCAATCCAATATCCAATCCACCCACTCATATGCCCTGACTAAATAAAAATTTATGGCATTATGCATTCTCTGTATATGTATAAAAGTTATTTGTTGAAGTTTGCTGTTTAATATGACAATATTATTTCAAACACAATATTACATTTTTCGTGTATTTCATATTTGCAAATTCATTTTTTGATGGCTCGTGTTTGAAATTGTATTTTTTTTTGCATTGTTCTCTGTTCGTCACACACTTGTTCCATCATCCCTTCATGATACTCATCCAAGTCATTCAACGGTCTTTGGCAGTCACGCTTGGTTTCCACTGATGCTTTTATAATACACGCATTTAGCTTTTTTGTTTGGAAGCCCATCCACTGAGGAAGGAAGTTACAGCCAAAAAATGATTAACGACAATATACAAGAAGTAGGAGCAGCGACGGTCGAGACTGTCACAAGTAATTTGCAAATGATTGCATTGCATGCTAACGTGATTCTAGAAGAAGAAGACGAGCAATATTTGTTTGTTTAGTCAAACTTTGTATGATATTATTGTTTGGGGTTGGAGAAACAAAATATATATAAAGGTGAAAGGGAACCAGGAAGAAAAATTCTTGCTCATGTAAAATGCAATAATGGTAATTGGACAACTACACAGGGAGATTTGGAATGGAAGAAGACGATTGAGTAGGATATAATAGAAAACATAATATATTGAAAACCATAGAATTGGATTTGAGCACATATTAACCCTTCAAGCTTGCTTTGCTGCCTTGCCAGTCAAGTCAGTTAAATCATGACTTGTCATAAAAATGCGAGCAATTTAGTTTAGGAGGGTTAATGGCGTACGCTGTGTGCTAGCAGTAGTAGTGGCAATAAAAAAGAACCTCCTGTTCATTCCTTTATTCGTAGAATGAAATACAAAAGCACTATCATCATAATTCGCGTAAGTGACGTGATGTGATATGTCAATGTGACATCAACCAAGTCAAAACTTTCACTTTTCTGGTGGTTAGTCATTGTTAGTCAGAGAAGAGAGAACATCGTTTGTGTGTGTACGGTGTCCTTTATGTAGGTAAATCTGCTGAGATTCAAAGATACACCTGTACGTGTAATTTTTTTCATAGTAAGATCATCTGATTGGATTTTATAAATTGAGGAAAATAGCAACACTTTTACATTGGTGAGGTTTGTGATACAAAGTTATGACTTATATTTAAAATTTAATGTAAATTTCAATTTTCATTATATTACATACAAAACTGATTCAATCTAAAGCTGTGCAATTTTTAAACAACAATTGAAGGTTGGTAAATCTACCTACGCAATAGAAGGTTCATTTTTCAACAAACTGGATTTGAGTTGCAGAATAATTTTCCAAAAAAATCCAGTTTTTCTTTGTTATATGTGTTTCATGTAATCAAAGACTTTTTCATCCAGACAAGTACTTCCCATACACCATACAAGTTTGAAGTTGTATTGTTGAAATGTTATTAATTTAGGAAGGTATATATAATATGCAACATACATAAAGTAACCTTTGTTTCAAAGTGCAAAAGTGCTGATTGTGCTCTGCACCTGCTTGATTTTTTTTCACTTACAGCCTTGATGCATAGGTATATCCGGTGAAGAAGGAATGAGAATTCACTCGCCATCACCGTTCCACTCTCCTCTGATTTTATATTTACATTAAGCCAAGACACCCTGTGTAGTAAATCAACTTGTTCACCTGCTTTATAAAAGCAAGGTAATAAAAATATCACAACGTACCACATCACACATGCCAACATAAAATAGCCAACAAAGCGTTCAACCTTACTTTCATATTACGTACAACCTTTGATTTACTCGTAGCCGTCAGAATGCTGAATCACTGAACGAACAAAAAACATTGGACTTGACTTTTTCACTTCCCAAGACCACAAAAATTGTTAATAATTCCAAAGGCCACACATGCCACTTAATACATACAAGTTCGTGTGGAAATGCCCGGATTCGGAAAGTTTTTGTTTTCCAGACACAAAGCACAACAGCTTTCGTAACGGTCAGTTAAGCCATAATCATTAGATTTATATATTACATGATTACACGTAAACACCCTTCATGGAATTGCAAGTGGAGGGCAAGAAATAAGTCGAGTTTTTGCTCTCAGAAGAAAAGTTTCATGAAACAAAGTCCAAAAGAATTGCTTATATGTCACCAGCCAAAAACATTCGACTTGCCTTTTTGTGCTCTTTGGATACCATATACGTAACCAGAAACAAACATACTTTGTTCGTTGTTGATCGCAAAGCATTTCCCTTTGTGTGTGTGTGTTTAGTTTCGAGTTTCGACTTGCACTTGGTGATGATGGTGTGTAAATCACAGAGCTAAAAGGAGAAAAGAAGTGGACAGAAAACAGATCAATTTTTCTTATTGACCAATCATTTTTTTATGTTTTCATACTCGATACTAAGGCAGTAGTACAATCTTTTCCATTTACGTGCTCTTGCTCCTCTTTCTTAAAATTTTCGGAGCACTAACACGGAAAAGTTTTTTTTTAATTTTCCAGAAAAAGAAACCGTCTGTATTGTAGACTATTTAGTCGATGAAATCAATCTCAAGGGAACTGAGTGGTCCTAGTGCGTACCATGTGTCAGTAGATTAGTTTTATTGTTAATTCTATTATACTATACATTGCTGAGTTGGTGCGTATGTATTCGTTTTTGACGTAAATTTTCTATTAGAGCAATAAGGAAGTGACTATGAAATGAAAAGATATCACGCGTATGCAGAGTGCGTTCCAAAAGGCAGAACAAAGTGACGATATAGTGTATTATTATGCGGTGCGTATGCTGGAGTATAATTTGTATGTTCCTACTCTTCCTCTTCTTCACCCATTACATCACTGCTCCTCCGGATGAGAGTGTGGGAATTTCCTCCTTTGTTCGCTTCCTCCTCTACATGTTTCTTCAGACACTAGGTAAAATTGGAGGGGGGAGCAATTTGAGTAGGTCATCTTTAGAGGAGGACGACGATTATAATCATTATCCTACAAACTATTACGATATTCAGCCGAGAAGCAAAAGTGATGGAAAATATGATTTGGTCACACCTTCTACACAAATATCCAGTACGAAAAGGGTTACAGTGGGTGCCACCACCACATCACCGCCTCCGAATACAACACCAGAAGCAAGCCATCATATAATTAAGGGGAGATCAACGACAATAAGTAATGGGAGCATTATACTGGCAGAGGTGGCAAACAGTGTTGTTTTGAGGAGAAGAGTAAATAACAAACCGACGAGAGAAGGTAGTGGTGGAGGGGCTGAGGCAAGTAGAGATGGTCGCGATGACCGAACGAAATCTGTCACGAGCCATGGAAACTTTTCTAGTGTGAAGTCGTAATTCGAGGGAGCTGAACTAGGGAATAGACATTTCTTACTGAACAAATGTGAATAATTATCTGGTGTATGATAAGATAAGCTCGGTATTGATAAGTTTTTCATGAGTGACAATCAGACAATGAAGTAAAAACTCGGACAATTTGGTGCTAATCAATTACACATATAAAGTTAATTAAGATTAATTAACAGTATTTCCGCAAGTGACTTATAGCCATGTACTGTCTCAACGCGTGTAACTTGCCGTACAGCGATGTCAATAAGGTATGTAACAACATGTGGTGGGAACTTGGACTTTATTGGCTGGAGAGGAAATGAATTACCTAACTATAATTATTTCCTTTTGACATAACAGATTGACCAAGGTCCCCGCACCAAGCCCTGCGGTTGGACTGGTGAGTGCCGAGGAGAAGGTTGGATCTCTAAAACAGATCGTTGCTCTCGACCAGGCGTAGAAAGCCTTCTACGTACCCTTCCATGGCGTCACGCTCTGGTTCAAAAGCCACCAGAGAGCTCGGTGTACTCGGGCATGTCCAAGGAGTACTGTCTTTACGATAGCGGTTATGCTGGAGATGGCTGCCCAACGGAGCCCCTCAAATTTCCCAATTTGGTTACTGGGTTTAATGTGAACGCAGCTCATGCTTCTCGAACAGCGTTGTACACAAGGTAATGTAATCACAACTAAAACTCATAATGATTTCTACTAACTAACCAAATATCTAATGTCTATTTATTTTTCGAATTGTCAGGTATTCTCCATCAGACTGGCAAGCCAACAATGCCATGCTCTATCAAGGCACCGACTGCACCCGCAACACAGCCGAGTTGGTCCGCGCTGAAGCTCTTCGTCTTGTTCGGGAAACGGATGACAGATCCTCTCGTGGTCAAATGGACTCTGGGAAAAAGCTTGGTGAACGCTTAACAGACATCAACTACTGGAAACAGGAAATTATGAAAGAACTAGATTTGCTGGTTCACGAAAGCCACAAATTGCTGGAAACTCGTCAAACTCTGGAACGTATGATCAAAGAATTAGATGGTCCGTTGCACATTGCCCAAGAGAATCTCTATTCAAGGGAATCCCGTCAAGGGGTTGATCTAGTCCATGACGCAGCTGAGCAAGCTCTCTTGTGCGAAATCGAAACAATTCGAAACTGGCAAAAGAAATTGTGCCAACAGCTGGATGGGATAAACACACATTTGGCCAGGGGCCGTGCGTCCCGTCACGAACTGGAAAGAGATCTTCAAAGAAAAGAACAAGCTTATCAAATTGACACTGGAGCTGCCCAACTGAACAATAACTCAAAAGACATATCTTTCCATTCCGGTATTGAGAAGGTGGATCCTACAGTAAGTATACCGGAAACCTGGGCTGGATTCACAGAGGCTCTTCTCAAAAGAGCCAAGACGGAAAGGAACACGGCACAAAAGGTCCATGCCATGATTGACAATTTATTGATCCAAGCTGCGAATGAGACGTGGTCCGCTTGGAATAATACAAATAATGCTTTGACGCTCCGCGTGGCAGAACTTCTGGACGCCAAGAACAAGATCACGTGCCATCTGAGCAAAGTTCAGCAGGAACTGTATGACATGGAAAAGCATATGGAAATCATTAGAAAGTCGATTGAAGATAAAGCACCTTCCCTCAAAGTGGCACAGACAAGATTGGAACGGCGAACTCATCGACCGGATATTGAGTTGTGTCGGGATGAAGCTCAGTTTCGATTGGTTAGCGAGATTCAGGATATTAATGAGACGTTGGAGCAGCTACAAAGAAAACTTGTGGAGGTGGAAGCTGCCCATCAACAACTTCTCAAGACTAAAGCGTGCTTGGAACATGATCTCAAAATAAAAGCAAACTCATTGTTTATCGACCGGGAAAAGTGTTTGGGACTCCGAAAGAGTTTCCCCATTTCATCCTTTGTTACCCAAAGGCAGACTTGCTAAACAATACAGAAAATGTATTATTACTCCAAGTGTATTTAGATAATCAATATTACCACAACTCTTCAGAAAATACTAATTATAATTTAATCACATTACTTAACCCTCACCAAAAACACATTTGTATTAAAATCTTGTAATATGTAATTCATCTTGTCATCCTCAAATCAAACTAAATAAAAAAAGGTTCCTTCTTTTAAACAAGGCTAACATGCCAAAATTAATTATGCCATTATCATGCAATACATACTTAATATAAGACAATTATTAAATTATTATCTTTAGACTGGTGATTGCATTTCAAAAGTTCACATGATAATCTATCATCTTGATTTATCGTCGTCGTGAGACGGGCGCTTTCACAACTGCAAAACAGAAATTTTGACCGTGCAAATAAATGACCAAGTCGACGGGAAACGGGAAAAAAGATTTGTACTGGTATGCATAATTATTAAATTACGATGCAATACAATACGAATCACGTACACAGCAAATATAGCATGCATGAAGTGAATGGTGGAGTGGAGGAGTAGACAGGCAGTGCAGTGGAGCCAGTGATAGTGATGATGATGATAAGGATAAAGCGATTTCTTACTTTTACAGCAGCAGCATAGCACTTGCACTACGCAGAGCATGTTACAGCTTTACACGCTTTAACCCTTTTTTGTTATTGTTTTGGTGCATGAAATGAAATGAAACAACACATACAGCCATATGACGGCTGCTTTTTCTGTCTTTTTTTTGGGTTACATTGGGTTTGGTTTAAAAATAAAATAAAATAAAGACAGTTCAAGCTAATTACTTATAATTTTTAAAACAGCAGCTGCATGTTGTTTTTGTCCAATAAAGTATGTTTACTGTTCGTATTGATAAGATGTAAAACGGAACGTCTTGAAGTTTAAAAATCTGGTTTCTGGGGTGGTGGAAAAAAAGTAAAAAGATTTTAATCGAAAATCCTTAAATCTTTGGTAAGCTAAGCACTAACTAAACTATACAGTATTATAATAAAAATAATAATTGTTACCAGAAACCTTCATTTGCGAGGGATAAATATAATGACAAGTTATTAAGCAGTTGCTCCTATTAATTTTACTATTTATTTTGCAGTCCAGTCAGCAGTCCAAACATGTGTAGTAAAGTATATTTAGAATTTTATTATCCAGTGTCCTTAATGATAAGCAATAATAATAATAAATTGTTAGTCCGTCAGTAAAAAACGTGTTATGTTACAACACATGTCGCTGCAATCGAAATTGCAATGTTTTAAGAAATAAAGTTTTTTTAATTAATCGCGCAAATGAAATAATTGTTTAGTTTTTAAAGGTTGCGGAAGCAGTTAAACAATTAAAGCTCCACAATGAGCTGCAGATGGTGTAAGTTTTTATAAAATGCATTTATGCCTTCACCAACAAAACAAAGCTGCACGTGGCAAATGCAGTTTGGGAATTGGGATTTTATTCATTGTTCTTTCTTTGCACTGTTTATTGAGGATGAACAATTTTACAGGAAGGGAAAATTGTTATTACGTTAACACAATGCTTTTACTTGCTTTAACCTTGCTTGGTTCATACATCATAGCTTTTGGGTTTTGGAATAAAGTAAATGGATGGAATGTTCTTTAACTGTAAGGGAATGACACATTGCTGACTAACGTTGAGAGATAATTCGGAAATTGTCACTTTTATTACAGTTACAACAACAATGACAACTAGCGGTGGGACAAATAGCAGATATGGCAGTGAAAATTTTGCAAGGGAATTTCGCGATCTTCAGGTATTGTACGCTTCCAATTTTGACGTTGTAAGATTTAATCATAAAAAATTAATTGTTACTACACTTGTTTTTGAAGGCAACTACAATGTCTGTTGATCGGAAAACACAGTATGCGTTACTGGCGGGGTATGTTAAAAATCGTGAAACCATTTTGACTTAATCATAAACTGTGTATTTTTTTTTCAAAAATGATTGGTAAACTTTTATTTTAGGCGGAAATATCTAGCTGTGATAAGTTTGGAGCTACCTACCAGTGATAAATTGTTGTACCGGTTATCATACGGTGGAAAGTATGAAATTTCTATCACGCAGTGGTCCAAAGTTGAAAATTCCAATAATAGTGTAGCAATCGCCAGCAGCCAAAGATGTGATATTTTCGAACTGACGGATAGCTCCGAACTGAAATGCCTGCACAGACTGAAAGGGCACACTCGTGTTATTACGGATCTTGACTGGTGTCCTTTGCAAGCCAATTTATTGGCAACGTGTTCATTTGATTCCTACGTTAATATCTGGGATATTAGAACGCCCAGGGCTAACAACGAGAAACCCCAATTTTCCCTTTCCGCTTTGGATGGTGCTTCCCAAGTTAAATGGAGTAAATTTGATCAGGACATTTTAGCGTCTTGTGACGGTGGTCACGTTAAAATTTGGGATTTGAGAAGACCTAATCAACCAACGGAATATATAGCTGCTCACGCGTCAAAAATTAATGGTGAAGTGCAATAATAATGATTAATTATAACAAATTGTTATTACCTTTGAATCTTACTTTTACACTTATACTACTTTGACACGCAATGATAATTTTTGTCAAACTATCTTACCAGGATTGGAATGGGCAAGTAAAGACACAATCATAACGGCGGCACAAGATTGCACAGTTAAATTCAGTGGATTGGCTGCTTACAACTCAAATAAAACGAGAGGTCCCGTCTTATCGTTAACCGCTCCAGTATGGAGGGCGCGTCCAGCGGTAAATTTGCAAGATTTACAAATTAATGGACGTTGCATGTAAATTTTGATGATAATTTTTCCTTTCTCGTTTTGCAGCCTTTCGGCAGAGGGATTGTGACTCAGTGCGTTCCTATTTTAAGACGAGATTCTGGTCTTCTTACCTTATGGGATTGGCGAAGATTCACTAGCCCAGTTTATACATTTCAAGCACACGACATTGTCGAGTTTGCTTGGAAGAAAGATGAAAGTTTTGAACTTCTCACTTGGAGCAGAGATCAAACATTGAGAATGTGGACCTTGCCATACGAAATAGTCGAGGTATATATAGTCGATGACTCCAAACAAAATTATTGCTGCATTCTGAGAATGGTTGTTATTATAATTTTTAAATCCTATTTACTTCTTGTCATTTTCCCTTTAGCTTTGCGGAGGTGGTGAAGGTAGTCGCCCACAAACAAACCTAAACGCAACCAGTGACGAATCTGCTCTGGAGGCAGGGCTGGAAGACATGTTGGACGATGATGAGGAATCTCCTACGGGTAGTCCTAAACCTGAAAGACCTTCTACTGCCATGTCAAAACATGGATATAGCAAAAAGGAAAGATCAATTTCAGAACGTAGATCAAGAAAATCTTCATCACCGACCCCTCTAACGAAACGGGATGAAATTTTGATGAATGAATATGAAAAAGTTTCCATTGATAAACCGGAAACCATTACTTTTGACCAGGTAAATTCTTTCTTGTTGGCTGAAAAATAAATGCGACCCTTGTATATCTGAACAATTACTAAGTATTTCCCTATTTTTGCAGGTCGAGTTGGAGAGAGGTTTGTTGAGATTCAGCTGGGTGGGGAAATCTGAGACAAAAAGTAGGTCCAGCGTTACGGCTGGGGTTTTGGTTTCGTTTCCTCTGGGATACCCCGCAGCTGCCCCTACGTTTCTGGTTACGAATGCATCGAATGAAGTGGATAAAAATCACATTCTGAAGGTAATTACGAAGATACATTTGTTTAGGTATATCTGTTTAGTTTATAAATTTGATGCTGTTGTTTGATTGAATGTAATGATTTTTTTTAAATTAGTCACTTCGGAACGTTGCACAACAAAACGCCAAAAAGAACGAAACTTGTCTGATGGCTTGTGTCCAGATGTTTGTTTCCATATTGCAGTCCATCAAGGTATGTTTAGCATTTATGTAAACGCCATAAATGCACTGGTTATTTTTATAAAATTAGTTTGATTGTTTTCTCGTTTACTTCAGACTTTAGATGCAGACAGTGCCACGGAATTTCCCACGATTGGGGTATCCAATGTACCTTTTCCACGTACCTCTGGTGCTAGATTTTGCAGCGTTGGAATGTTGGTTTGTTTTGGGCGTCCGTCGTATTTGAAACGCATCAAGTCAAATACAGACTCCGGAACACCTCGCTCCTTGTCAGCTCTAGGACCTTTTTTGAGTCAGCTTGCGCATGAAGAAGACAGTGTAAGCTTATTTTAGAACCATATTTTGATTTTACATTATGTTGATGTAAAATTATTTGTTAGGAATATTTTGTAATTTTTTTAACCAGAGATTACGAAAAAGTCGCCGTTCAGAAAAGAAAAAGGCAAACATTGTAACCGTCTTTGATGTTACTCCAATGCTGCCTTTTAGCCGTGGACTAGGCGAAAATTATACTCACATCGTCTCAAACCCGTATATGAGGAAAGGAGCTTGTGCTTCTAATGCCACTACCGCAAGAAATGGTAAAAAACCCGGAGTTGCCAACACGTGGCAAGCAGCATCAATCGTAGCCGATTTTTCTAACGACAGGGCGTTATTAAATTCGGGACATCATAATAGTCATAATCTTCATCAGTTGCAGCCTGTGCACGATATGCAAATGTTGGAGGAGGACGATGATGAAGCCAGCTGGATAGCTCATCATCCTTTGGGCAGTGACTTGATTCATTCAATGTAATGCTTTCACGATTGTTTGTAAAGTTGGAAAATGGGATGAAAACTCTTACGCAACCGTTTTACTGATGATGTGTACTTGTGTACATAATATTTTGTTAGGATAACCCACTACGCAAAACATGGTGATGTCCAAACTGCCGGGACAATGGCATGCTTATTCACTACCGTGGACCCTTCCAGCTCTCATGTCGGATTTGGTGGAGGTTGTAGTAATAAAACCAACAGCGAATCCAAGTCGGGAAATAACCAGAACAAGCATTTAAAGCCTCCGGTAAGGTTGCATAATTGTGATCATGACTGACTAATGAAAGCAGTAGTCATTATTTCATACGCAATGTTTTAATCATGCCATGTAGTATTTAAAATTGCCAATTTTAAATGGACTAAACGCAGTTTACCTTTCGATTATTTACCGCATCTCATTAAAAATATAACAATGCCTAATGAAAGGGAATTCTAGTGATCTAGTATCTCGATATTTATCACATTAAAATTATGGTCAATATTCTAAATTATTATGGTGTCGGGTTTAAATACGCGCCTTCCTGCTAAATTAATTATTATTTGTGTAAGTTTAATGTAAAATCTTCTCATGTCGATTAAGGTAAAAAAAATATCGGCAATGTTGAATTACTTTGTATAGGTTATATGTTACTGAAAGAGCTATGCCAAAAATTAATCATGAGATTTAAAAGTTGCTGCAATTTAGTTTTTTAATCGTCGTCTCATGACAGTAAAGTTTCAGCCTTACATAAAACACCAAACAAACGTTCAATGCACTTGAAAACTTTTACTAAAAATACTGATGAGTCATGAATGCCATATTAATAAAAGTAATATTATATCATTAAAATAATCATGTTTTCTCTATTTATCTTATCCCCCTCTCCGTATGCCGCAGCGACTTACAGTTGTTCCAAAATGGTGGACAAAGGTTAGCTTATACCTTCAAACAAGTGATGTTATTGAATTGTTTGTATGTTCAGCCAACCCGGGATAAGTTTTTTTTACCGATTTGACCTACCTCTTTTGTTTCTCATTTTTTTGTGTTTCATTCTAGTTTGATTTTTATGGAAAAAATGCATGTCCCTCTATGCAAAAACTTTATTAAATGAAAGAGTTTGATTTGATTTTATTCACTCTTCCCCGATACGACACCCATTATATTGTGTTTCTCTATTTCTCGTGTGTCCATCTAGGACATAAAAGGACTTGATTTTTTTTATTGGTGGTGGTTTTTTGGGTTGTTTTTTATATTAACTACCTAAATACAAACCTGCGACATGTATTAATGCTTTTTTACTCATTTTTAAGCTATGCTTGTATACAGCGATTAATTATGGTTCCTTCTTTAAAAATTTGTGTTATTTAAATCTAAATCAGTTACCTGTCTTCTATTTTTTGTTTTTGTTGCTTTAAACCGTTTTCCTTCTTGTTTATATGTTAAGGTAAGGTACAAAGTTTTGATAATACATGTTGTCTCCCTTATTGACACAGGGCGTCGGTTCTCCTTACCATACAGTTCATGGCTCAGACACTCTTCACGGAGTAGTAGTAAATCCAATGTCATCAGACAACTACTTTCGTCAACATCGTTCGAATTCTTGGTCCGACTCTCTAGATGACATGAACATAAAATCTCTCACGGGCGGTCCTGGGATGTATGATGGAATGATGTTGAGCAATGGTGGTGGACTAATGAATTCGTCATCAAATTTTATGATGTCAAGTCAACTTGGTCTGACGGGTCAGATGAATGGCAGTCATCACGATGGCATGAGTAGTAGCGGCATAGGAATGTCAATGAATAACGGAAGCATGATCAGTAGTACAGTAACAACAAGCAGCACTAATGTTGGGCTTATAAGTGGAAATGGTGGGAGATGCGGTGGTGGTGGAAATAGTAGCATATCGTTAATGATCACGTCGGGGATGTCTAATGGCTCAATTAGCATAAAGGATCTTGACATGCCCATGTCAATGACCCTGTCAATGGATGGCAGCGATGAAAAGCCATTACTACCCATACCTAAAGGCTACATATTGAATCCCGGATTAAACAGTTAGTTTTACAAATATACACGTTTCTAAAAAAAATTAACACCTTTTTAAGGTTAAGTACGTATTTGTTAAAGGGGAAAAGTATGTGTTAATTGTAATATTTATTTAATGTGATGCTTGTGAAAACTAGGTTTGTATGACTGTTACAAAAAGTCGTATGCAGAAATATTATATCGTTGGGGATTGCTTCAACAGCGAGCTGAGGTATGTGATTGATTGATAATGATTTGTGTAGTATGTATGTAGCTTATCCTGTGCTATTTTGCCAAATAAAGTGGCTTGGGTGAGTAATTAGAAATGCCAACTAACTTCACTTGTTTGGTTTTTTGTAGGTGCTGAAAACGTTAACCCTCATCACGGAAAATCACATGATAATTAGAGCCGGTGTAGATTTCAGTATTTCTTGTAAAAATTGCCATCAAGTCGTCAAAGGGGCCTTTTGTCAAAATTGTAAACGTATCGCTTCCAATTGTGCCATTTGTCATTTGCCGGCCAGAGGTAAAAAAAAAGTCGCATATATTAAATCATAACTTTAAAGTATATCATTTATATGGAAACATGCTAATCCACTTCGAGATAAATTATATGTGAGCATTGTATGTATGGTTTCGTTTATAGGACTGTCAACTTTCTGTTCCGCATGTGGACATGGTGGCCATTCTGCTCATATGCTGAGTTGGTTTAAGTTGAAAAAGATGTGTGCCACCGGATGCGGATGTTATTGTATCGAAGAAAATACTCGAATGTTCAAATAAAATTAGTTTTACACGCATAGGTTATGCTTCAAAAATGTATTGTGATACTTGATTCGCGTAATAAAATTAAAGTCATAATGCAGCTCTGTCAATATATTTTATCACAGTGTACTACAAGCCAGCATTTTTCTCCGGGTTACTCCAATAAATAATTCATAAAAATGTATCATTCTGTTTTATGATTTTTATCATGCATTTTTTCAGGGCTGTTATACGTATATGTACCTATGTATATATATACTAATGAAATGGCAAAATTCTTCATTTATGCACATCACAACATGCGCTTAACTCCATTTTATCCTATATGTTCTTGTTTTAACTGAAGTTGAATATCCATTTGGGGAGCAGACTAACGCAAAAATAGACCGTACAAATTTCGTCGGAATAAAGGATGTGAATATATCCACAAAACCGCAGGACGCAATGCCAAAACCAATGCATTTTATCATACCATAACTATTGTTAACATAATATAACAATATACAGCAATATTTTGCTGTTCTGGGACTCCACGATGAGATAACGACGTAAGCGTTTTGTTTGAGAAAACATCAAGAATTTGTATTGCAGAATAATAAATAATGTAGATACATAATACACGTCTCAAGTCTCAAATCTCATGGTGCTTTTAAAATGATTTTGCCTAATGCATTGAACAACGTCATTAGTGTATTACGCCTCACTAGTATAGTTGATAGTAGTAGTGGTTGAGGTTTTACAAATTTTTGTTTTTGTTGACTTACTTGCGCACAAAAATCATTGGAATCCTTTTGTTGCTTTATCTTAGCACATTTTACTATTTGCTATATATTTAGTAATTAAAATGAAGAAATTTTTAAAGAAAAATAGATAAAAACCAAAAAAATGTCATCATTGTCAAAAACTTCAGACTTAAAAGCATGTATTGTTGGATGCAACGAAAATAATTAACTTTTATTGCTGTTTTCATACTCGTTCGCATTTTCGTTTTTTCGTTAAACAAAGGAAGTTCTAATGAGTCGCAAATAACTGGAAGGAGTCATCTAAAAAATATTTTTACATGGCAAGTGAATTACTGTGTTTGTGTGTGCTCAGCACATTGTTAATTCACTCTTCATTGAGTCCATAAAATTTTTACGATGCATAAATCCCGACAGTGCAACACTTAATTCTTTCCTAAATATAAAATATAGACAAAGTGTTTGTATTCCTGGCATTCTGACAGCGCTTTTAAAACGCAGATGTAGGTAATATCAATATCTGTAACAAACGTAGTGAACTATATGTATGTATAATGTATATTATAGTACATCACTCAATACTTGTGATAGTATGAACTACCATTGTCTTTGGAAAACTCGGTAAAAAATTAAATCATTCCCTCGTCGTCATCAAGGTCGTCACACAATAAATGGGGTATGAAAATGTGGCAAAGTAGATAGAACGGGACAAAACCTATGACATGCTATGAATATATTTGTGTCTATAACATAAAACATAATGTGAATATTGTACCGAGTTTTTTATGTACAGTTTCAGTGGTAGCAGCAAGTTAAATGACTCAGCCCTAAAGAGTACGAACTAATTCTTATCTTCATAAGTATGATGTAATTTTTGTAACTCACTTTCGTTGTATTCGTGATAATGACACTGATACCAAAATGTTGGTGATAGTGATGATAAACTGCTGAACCTGGAGAGAAACTCAATCGACAATACAATAAGGATTAGTGTGCAAATTAAAATGTAGTGTGTGAAATGATTAAGCATTATTTGTTGACGTTGATGGTATTAGATACTTATATTCTTTACTCCCTGAGATCGTTTTAAAATTTCATTTGCCTGCTTGTTGACACAAATGGATTTTAGTTATAATAATACCTTTAAGCGTGTAATGTTCTTTAGTGTAAAATAAGTTATATATGCACGTAATTTATTAACGAATCTGAAGAAATTGAAAATCATCATGGGAGGAGAGCAAAACGGCGAGTACGGGAGACCGTTAAAAATTACTGTTGTTGGAGATGGTTAGTTATATATTTATAATTAATCAAATATTTTGAATAAATATATTATACTACTTTTGTTCTCGATTAAATTTAAAATATTGCATTCATTTTTTTCCTGTATAAAACAAACGTTTAGGAACAGTTGGGAAGACATGCATGTTGTGCTCTTACGCAAACAACTCATTCCCGGAAGAATATATACCAACAGTGTAGGGAAAATAGTTGTTTTAAAATTTACAATATACACGCGAATGTATTATAATTTATAATTAATAGTAACTGAATTAATATTTTTGTATTCTTTTTATTTCATTTATTGTAGATTTGATAATTATGCAAAAACTATGAAAGTGGAGAGTATGACCTTTTCTGTGACTCTTTGGGACACTGCTGGCCAGGTTTTGCTTTAGATGAATATGGGAGTATTATTTTTTATGAAATACTTCATATATTTTTTAATTTATAGGAAGAGTACGAAAGGTTAAGACCGTTGTCATACCCAAAGACTGACTGTTTTCTTATTTGTTTCGCCATTGATAATCCCGCATCGTTCGCCAACGTTGAATTGAAGTGGGTTCCGGAACTTCGTCATCACTGTCCTAAGGCAGCCATAATTTTAGTCGGTTGGTTAACGTAGTTGCTCTCTATCTCTTTTTATGTTAATGGATTGTGAAAATTTGCTGTACTGTTATTTCTTGTTTGATAGGTACAAAAAGTGACATAAGAAGTGAAAAGAGTCCCAACGTTTGCATCTCGTTAGCGGAAGCAAAGAAAATGAAAGCGAAAATCAAGGCAAATAGGTACATGGAATGCTCAGCAAAAACGCAGGATAATTTACATGAAACTTTCGAGGAAGCCGTGAGAGTGGTAATGAAGCCGGGAGGGAAAGGCCCACTTAGAATTTGTACAATTCTGTAACTATTTTTATAAAAATTATTATAAAAGTATTTTGTACATGTTACTTTATGTATAAAACAAATTATTATAGAGTATGATACAGTGCATTGAAAATGAAATCTTGTTAGCATTTAAGTATGTCGTTCAATTATTGTGACTACTTAAATAAGCCTTTTGTAAATACGTATAATAAATTAAAACCCTGTGTATATGCGATGCTGATGAATCTACAGCACTAACATTATTCTTGATTTTCAATAAGAATTACTCGTAGAATCGCTAATGTTGCGAGTATATTAATTTGAATTTGAATGTTTGGCTTATCATAATCATGTTTGTATTTACAAAAGTAATTCTCACTGAATATATTAAGCAAAAAACTATAGACCGGAGGACATGGTGGTATTCGTATTGTGCTGACCAATTTTGTTTGCATTTTTTGTCAATCGACCAACCCCTCAATTTCAATCAATTTGAAAGTTTGCTTTTTGGGACAGTATAAAGGGCATTACGGCATGATTTACAACCTGGCATTTGAGGTTCATGGGTTGTGACGACAAAACACAAGCGTGAAATTTAGTCAATAATTCAATCAGAATGTCAAATCGTCGATTTAAAATAGCTTTTCTAAAAAGGCTTATTGTTCCCATACTCTGTTCATATTTACTGTTCCAAGTATGTAGTTGTTTTAATAGTAGTCCGAGATTGGGGAAAAATGAGACTAGTGAAGTTGGAAGAAAGTCAAAAAGTTAGTTTTGTAGTAATCAAATTATTATATATTACTCGTATTGGCCAACTGTATTATTAAATTACTACCTATGTTGTATATATACTTTTATTGTTCTTTAACTCTTTTGCACATCAGACCTATTTCCGTTTGTTTGGGTTACCTTTCAACCCAGTCCCTGCGGCGGCAGCACTACAAAAACTAATGACGGATTTTGCGTACAAAGGTATTAGCAAATTGCTTCCTGAACTTTTTAGTACGAATGTAAAAATAACACATCAAAGAAAATGTGGATAATAGTTATACTCCATGTTTTGTGCTCGTACAGAGGAAAGTGCAGTAAACGAGGAGGGACTGCAAGTGGAAATTGCCAAGATAGTTTTGGAGAATGTTGCATGGGTAAAACAATAATTCAAATATATAACAGTTTAATAATATGTTATACTCTGTTAACTAAGTACTTGATATGGGCTTTTTGACTTATCTGTAAACAAAAAATTCAATTCGTATATTTAAAATATCCATATTAATATGAAATAGTTGAGGCGATGTGTAATGAGAACATGACTACAATTGATGTGAATCAGCTTGTTACAACTTTGAATTCGCCAACACCACCAGAAACTCCGTGTACATTTAGATTCAAAAAGGTAAGTTGGAGGATAAAATTAGTGTCTGTTCTATTAGTTATTCATCGTGACGCTAATATGTTTTCGGTCACAGGAACCAAACATTTGCCAAATACGTCTTGACTTTGAAGACTACGAAAGCGCTCAAGCTGACGAAGATGGAGTGTGTCTCACAGAAAAACTACGTATCAAGGATAGTATCACAGTAGATAACAGCTTTGTTACTTGCGGCAAATTATCAAAACAGCATAGTAAGTTATGTGTAAAATGGGGTGTATTGAGATTTGAAATTCATGAGGAAGGAATAATGATTTGATTTTCTACAATTAACTTTTTATACAGTGTATCTGACGTTTGGTACTCAAGATATGATAGAAGTATCTCCAATTTTGAAATTGGCTTCTAGCAAATATAGGATTGTGGCCACGAGGATTCCATGTGATTCAAAAAATAGAGGTATCTGCTTATAATTGGCTTGATTGCAACTGCTTGTCATACATCTTCGTTCGTTTATTATAACTTGAAAATAAAAACCTTATAGCTCCTGATTATTGCCTTCAATATTTCACCAAGACGGAAGGCGTCGTCAAAAGTTTTGATTTTGGAGGACAACAGCAAGACAATCAGCATTATACGATCTGTGTTAAGCCAATGCCGACAAGTGAAATGGTTCAGGTAAAGATCGAAAGTTAATTCTCGTTTAAAAGTTTAAAGTTGAGGCGAGTTTTCAAAAATCGATGTTTACTTTCCAGTGGAAACCATGTGGTTCCGCAATAACGACATCAAAACCTTTCGACATTATCACCATCTTTAACGTACCTGGCGCACCTTGTGGTAGTGACTGGATTCAAGTCAAAGGTCGGAATACAACTTGTGAACCTTTTACATCCATAACGAGCAAGTGGAAACCGTATGAATTAATGGTGAACTTTGACGAAATGGAGTTACCCGCACCACCTCCAGGATTCACTATAGGTTATAATTCGACGGCTGATGGTCCCTGCACGACGGCATGCGCAGAATTTACCACTCCAATGTATGCATGCGATTGTAATACTCCATCTACAGATACGTGTCTGTGTATTATAACTACATCTCCGGGAGCACCCGTGCAAGCTGATTTTAACAACACAGGATTTTGTCTTGAATATTCGCAGTTGTAAAGTTTGTGAATTGCAAAAAATAAAATCGTATAATTTATTGCCCTTTAGAAGTATTTCATGACATTGTGTTCTTTAATAATTAAAAAATGTCGTTGAAGAAAGTCTCATGGTTTTGCACATAAATTTAATCCGAGGTTTCCAAAATACCATTTGCGAGAATCAAAAACATTTCATAAAAGATAAAAGAAATAATGGAAACTATCAGATATTGTATGCAAATAGGTATATGCAAGGTATCATGCATACAATTGATTTATAAACAGTATAACTTTATAACTGGTCTTCTCAATCTGGAAATCGTACGAATTGTCATTTCGATGCCAGAGAATTACCGACACCACCTCCAGGAATTAGTATATTGTTATTATTATTATTATTATGGTCATCACTTATATATGTCTTAACTCGACCTCTGATGATTCCTGAGACATGGCATGTCCCACATATGTCACTCCAATGTATATTACAATATGTCCAAAACTCCGGATACGTGTCTATGCATTATAATTAGTCCTGGAATCCCACTTTAATTTTAATAACACGGGGTTTTGTTTTGAATACTTGCAGTAAAAAGTTGTAAGACTCGCGAGAAATGTCTTTGCAAAAGGATGTGTGAAAAACAATGATGATTGAATGATTTGATTTTACACTCCTATATTCATTCTTTTGGAACACGTGCGACAAATAGAACGTAGTGAAATCTCCATTTAAATTAGAAGAATTAAAAACTGAACGAAATACTATAATACTAATAATAATTAACTGTGTTAGTTTTATTGATTTTTTATGTACAGAAGCATTAGCAAAACTACTTATGAAAAGAATGCCGTATCATGAAAATATTCAAAGTATTTTTATAGTCTGATGTTCCTGGGTAAAGGCATATTCTTGAAAATTTCCTCCTCACAAGGTTCTGTATCCAAAGTTGTTGGATCCGGCTCAAGTGGTTGATTCCTGTAATACGACAAGAAAGGCTCGCCCAATGCCTCCAACTCCTTCTGGCTTTTGATAACCCCTCGTGGGATAAAACCAATGATATTCGGGCCATGTTCCTTAAGAAGGCGCAATCTTTCTGCGTCAATGAGCTGTTGTCTTCTCTCGGTTTCTTGGTTAAAGCAGTCCAGTACGTTTTGATCTTTCTCCTTCTCCTGAGCTCGCAGACAGCGTCTTTCCGCAATCATTTGCTCCACCTGCTTTCTATGTTCTCTTTCCCTTTGACGCCGTTTCTGGTAGCTCAACTGTTCCAAACGCTCATCATCTGCAAACTTTTCCATTAATTGCTTCCGGTAATCGTCTTCCTCTCTCTTTTCAAAGCAGATCCGTTCTTGTCTTAGGCGAATGGCTTGGTCTGCTGCCGCTTTTAGTTCGGCAACTTGCCTTTGCTTTCTGGCAATATCGTCCAGTTCCCGTTGTCGAAGTTCCGCTTTCAATTCTTCCTGCAATAGTTCTTGGCGGAGTTCCTCGATTTCTTCCTGTTTGAACTGCTCTTTCATCATGCGCTCAATTGCACGGGCGACTATTTCCGCTTTTACAGCATTTTGTGCTTCTTTTGCCTTTTTAAATTCGGCAACGTCAGCGGCTTTCTGTTCAAGATCTCTCAGTCGACGTCTGAAATACGAAAAGTAATACATATTTCAATTCATACAATACTGTTTAAAATTTATTATTATAGATTGCTGTTAGAATGTTAGAACATCATTTCCGCCTTTACTTTTCCTCATCATCATCTCTTTTCCGTTCTTGTTCGCGATAGTTTTCCCGTGACACCATAAAATGGTTGATTTCACTTTGATACAACCTGACTTTCTCAACTTTTTCCATTAGATCCCTACAAAAATATTGTTCAAATTTCAAATACGCAGAATTTGAAAAACATACAATTTTCAGCTTTTAATTTTGAAAAAATCTTACTGTATTTCTTCCTGCTTGATTGAGTCAAGAATCTCATCAATCATTAGCTTATCTTTGTTTATCTCATCATTTTTTGTGGCCATTTTACTTCCCAAATCCTGCATTTGGTTTTTCAGCTCGGATAAATATTCCTTCTTTTTGACAAAATCAGCTCGTTGCTTGTCAATTTCTGCCTTGTCAAATTTCTCCAGTTTTTCCAACATCATTTCATACTGGTCTCTCTCACGAACCTGCATATTACAGAGACATGTTAAAATACTTTGCCACGTTCCAAACATTACAAAACACAATCTTTTTCACACCTTTTCCTCAAGTTTAACAGCATCGCCCTCAAGACGTTGAGCATACAAAGTTTTAGCATAGTAAGCTCGACGTATTTGCCGTTCCATTTCCCTAATTTCAGGGGCACATGCTTTGAGCTGCTTCCTAGAAAAGTTTAACAGCCTTGTTAATTCCGCATCAGCAAGCTAATATTGACATTGTTGTAATAACAGTACATAAAAAATATTTTTGAAATATACGTACTTGAAAGCCGACTCCCGGACTTCCTCATCCTTCATTTCTCGCATGGCTGCTGCAAATTTCTGCTCTGTACAAATTTGACCCTGCCTCCGCGCCTTCTCTCGTTCTTGCTAACAAATTAAATAAACAATTCCTGTTCACTACTTCTAAAAGATTGTAATAAAAATGAGGAAAATGTTATGCGTAAATGTGAGAGAAAAGATAAATGGGCCTGTCTTTACTCGACACAAGCAATCCTGAAACTCCTTCTCGGTCTTCTCAAACTGCATTCGCCTAAACATTTCATCTTTTTTCATACGATATGTACTCTTGTCTAGTCGATCGATCCATTCCTGGAGAAACTTTCTGTCTTTCAATTGAAAAATCAGCTCTTGTCGGAGAGATTCTTTGACATCTGAGTTTTCACAGACTGCGTTGGGGTCCGAAGAAATAAGGGGGGCTTGACAAGAGCCCATGTTGCAGATGGTCTATCATTAAAAAAAATATTGATCAAGCACTACCTAGGTACATTACCTACCTACATACAACATAGGTAAATTGATTTGCTTTTTTGGGCATACCGGAACACAGTAGTTATGAGCGTTCTCGTCTGGTTTACGGCCCTCATATTTTAAGCTCATATTGCTGCCGTTGCAATCGGATGAAGAGGAGTAAAACTTTTTCGAGGACGGATGTTGTTAAAATGATGATTTCAACAAAGGGATTGGTTTCAACTTTAATAAAAGTAATTTTATATTCTTGGGAAAATCATACAAAAATGTTTGTCATTTGACTGCAAAGATGTTCACCATCCAACATCTCACTCCATTTATCACTCACTTGAAAAGTAAACGGATGTCAAAGTATGTGGATGATGGGGTATACCTACAATGCAGGTATACATAGAATTCACTCAAATATAAAGAAAAGTAACTTGACAACGTCCCAAAAATGACATGATTCATCCTCCCACCAGTGAATTCACACGGTCTACTTTTGCACTGTTGAAATATTTAAAATAACAGAAAGGCTATTGCTAATTAGTAAAGCAATGATATTGACATATTGATGACAACGGTTAAAATGATAATGATAATGGATGGATGACATGTTAAAAGTAAAAAGTTGTAAGTATGACTGCTGACTGCTGCTAGCTTCATTAATAAAATGCTTATGCACTATTTGACTTTTTGACACCCTATACCCAATTCGCCTGATAAAAAATGGCACATAAAAAAGTGAAAAGATGTTTATCTTTCATGACATGAGAAGAGAGTGAAAAAATAAATATCAGTCTTCAGGTTCAGATTGAGTTTGCAGGTGCCTGTGTGTGTGTCTTCAAAAACCTTTAGAAAAATTTGGTTTATTTTCGAAAAATTTCCGTTTTTGATTCCGATAGTAGAAAATCAGTGGATAATGAATTTTTTTAATTTTTCACGTTTAGTTTTATTACTAATTTTAAATATTGTTCTACATGAAGTTCAGTGCTACCGTAAACGGTTGTCCAAAGGTAACCTTGTGCATGGGAGTGAAGTTGTTGCAAGGGACGGAGGTAGAAGCAGCCGCGCAGGCAGATGTATGTTTTGTCAATAAAAATTAGGGATATACGAACTGTTAAAAATTGTCGTTGCTGCAGTCAATAAAATATCTGTAAAGCCGAATATTTGATTTTATATTAGATTTATTTCCTTTTGCTGTTGTCAATTTTCCACCGGAACCATGCAGTCCAACAAATACACAACTAATGGATGGCGTCTGCTTGTCCAAGTAAATTATTCGGAACAAAATCTCACGAACATTTTGACAAATAAAACTTATTTGATTTTTATTAAATCTCATCTCAGGGCAAGGTGTGTGGCTTCAGGTGGAGACGCGACGGGTGCTTGTCAGCAAGGATTGGGAACATGTTGCAAGTGTACGTTTGAAAGTTTACGTATTAATTACATTTAATTACCAAAAATGAAGAATAAACATTTTTTAACATCCGCTGACCGTCACACATATAAATTAATTTATTCTGTCATAAACTATGTATTTACAAAATCAAAATAGTTAACTCCACTCGCTGTAACTGTAACTTAAACTCAACTTTGAAACGCTTAAACTCATCTTAAGTCGTTTTTAAAAGCACATTAAATCGTCTCCAAAACTGTACAATGCAAAAACTACAAAATCATATCGAAACTCCATTCTCAACCTTGTGTAATCTGCTGATATTATAGTTACGAGACAATGCAACTCCAACAGACGCTCAGTTACCGTTGTGGAGACTGTTGAGAATCTAATGAACTCAAACCTGGCCGGATCGTGTGAGTTTGTATTTCCTAAAGTAAGTTATACAAATGTGGAATTAAATACGTATTGTGTCATGTCATTTTTATACGATGACTTTAACATACATTATGTGTTTCAAAAAAAATTTCAGCAACAAGGAATTTGTCAAATTAAATTAGACTTTGTCAACGTAATGCTTCAAGGGGCCCAGTTATGGGGACAAAACGCTGGAAATTGTCAATCTGAATCATTGACGGTCATAGGGGCTTCAAATATCAACGGACCGTTGAAAATTTGTGGGCGTTTAACAGGACAACACAGTAAAAAAATTATTACCGCTATAAAAAAATTTCATTGACTGAATGAATGAATTATTGATGTAATTAACGGATGAATCCCAAGCACATGGGGCAGAAAATAATTGCATAGAAATTGTATGGATCATTTATCATAAATCGTAATACAATGTTCTGTTGCTCGACTAGTGATACTTTCGTATGGGGCAACATCGGATTTAATTAGCGTGATTGTCCATTCCGAAATGCTGTCAGCCATTTACAGTATCCGTGCCACACAACTACCTTGCAGCTCTCCGTATAAAGGTTCATTACTAATCTGTTAAAATATTGTCAAGTGGTTATATTGGTTATACCTGAATTTGTATTGTAATGATTCTAGCTCCTGACGATTGCCTTCAATATTTTCACAGTACAACGGGCGTTATTAAAAGTTTTGGATTTCCGACACAGCTCAACAATCAGAGATACACAATTTGCGTGAAACCCAACTCAGGAGGAAGCACATTATCGGTACCGGAATGCTTAATAATTCTAATAAAATAATCTATAGTACATATAATTAATTAGTAATTAGCTATCAGATTAGTTACAAATGAACGAATTTAAAAAAAACATCATTTCAGTGGGACAGATGCTCTGACACTGACGCTGACAGCACAATGTTTGCAGATCGTTTTAAAGTCAGTGAGCTCAGTGAACAGTCCGCACCTTGTCTAACAGATTGGATTGCCATTGACGCGGAAAAACGGTGTGGTCAGCAGTTTACTCCAATGTCAACAGGTGCTTAAAAATAACGGCAAAAGGTCTCAATTTAACCTAGTAGACAGATTTTACCGGTTGAATTTTTTATTTTTCAGCGATGGGAAGCCACTCCCGCATTCGAGTGAACTTTGATGAAAACGAAACCGGAAATGATCTTTTTACCGTACAAATCCCACAAGACCCTAACAACTTGAATAATCCGAAACAAGCATGTGAAACTGAAATAATGATTATTAATCCTGCGTGGCCCAATACCCAGCAGCCACCCCTTCAACTGTGCAAATACATCACAACAGGAAATGTTAATGTGTGCCAATGTAAATTCAGCAATTATGCAGATAGTTTAGCTCAAGGAATTAAACTAATGGTTCCATTCTCGCAGACAAGTCTTGCTTATACATGTCCCAAAATAGTGGGCTACACAGCAAGTCCTGACAAACTTGCACCTCAAGATCCACGAGAGTGTGTTTATTATGCCAACATTCGGATTACGGATAGAAACAACACGGGATTTTGTCTGAGATATCAGGCAATGTAAAATGAAGATTGGTGTAACGTGTAACGTAAATATTTTGATTGTTTGTACAAACAAAATTTAATTTATTCAATGTTTTTAGTTTTAATTTTAATTATTGCTGTTCAATAAAAATGCTGGAGTGTGGAATGTGGATGCTTGGACAATATATCATTTGAGCATATGAAATTTTATTGAAGCATCAAGCGTCCTGAACAAAGCAGAAAAAGAGCGCCAATTGAAATCCTTCTTGCCGACAGATGACAAGAAAATGAAACCACAAGAATTACGTACAAACTCTTGTACAATATTTTTACATTTCACTTTTTAATTAAAACATCAACAGAATAAAGCTAAATTTTAGAGTAGTCACAAAAAGGTTTAAAAAGTTATTTTGATCAATGCATATAAAATTTCCTATGATCTTGAGCAGTGCGTTTTAATTTTTGTGGATATCTCGACTTCCTTGGTGTTTAGACAGATTGCAAATTATTTTTTATTTGATAAACTGTTTCCAGTTTTGAAAAATCTATGTAGTGTTAGAAGTCGGTCATTTTCAATAATTTTCAAAGTTGGAGCTAAGACCAAAAAAGCTGCTTTAGAAGTTACTAGAAGTTTTAAAAGTACAGTGCTCAAAATGGGTAGTTCTGCTGAAGAGAATAGTGTCACATCAGATGAATTTGTTCAAGTTTTCACTGCCAAAGCAAATGGCATGCATCCAGTGTCCAAGTACAGGTCCAAGAGCACTGGAATTGAAATTGTCCATGCTGAAATCGAGGGACCTATGGTGAATGGATATATTGTGTTGGGTTAGAACGACATGAGTTATTAACAATAACGAAACATGGATTAGTTACATGATTGATGGTTTGAAAGTTTGAATAAATTATTATGATTACATTTATTTGATTTTTATTTGGTGTACATGTTACTTACTTACTTGATCTTAACTTCCATGCAGGAACCTCTAAATAATAAATGACAAATTGTTTTTTCATTTCGACTTACAGATGTCGATCATACTTGTTACACTTTAAGCACAGCAGGAAGTGAAGGTTTCTGCACCTTGCTACCAATTTATATGGACCACATCTTTCATCCCATATTATCGGTACTTGTAGAAACTTATTTGGTGTTGGCAATTGGCACTGTAAAACTGAAATCATAATATTATGATGTTTTATTTTGCAGGACTCTGCTTTCAAAACGGAAGTGTATCACACCACCGGCGAGGGTACTGATGCCGGTGTAGTATACTCCGAAATTCAAGCAAAGGAGAACACTAGTGCGGACAAAACCTACACCGAATTGTCTCGTATAATATATCCTGCAGAGTCTGGATATCATTATCAGACTGGCGGAGTCTTAAAAAATTTGCGTGAAACTTGTAACAACGTTAAAGTAAAAGATTTTCACAAAAAGTTTTACAATCCAAGAAATACTTGCATCATTGTTTGTGGTATGGTGGAACCAGCTGCACTGTTCAAGGCTTTAGATTCAGTGGTGAAGAAATTGGTGAAAAAAGTACGTGAAGTTAAAATTAAATATTTGGTTTGAAAATCCAATAACTAGTATAAATTGTAAAAAGTTATTTATACACATGAATATAGTGCTAATAATGACGTTCATTGGTTTCAGGGTGTGATAGAAAATTGGACAAAACCTTGGCTTGAAGACGTACCCGAAATTGCAGAACCACAAGTAAAAAATATCAAGTTTCCATCCGACGATGAAGATGAGGCTTTAGTGACCATTGGGTTTCGTGGACCATCCGCAATTTCTGAATTTGATCAGTAAGAAATTAATATGGTTATGACATGATCCATCTGTATTTTTAAATTTTTATAACAAAACTTTAAACATTCTCTTTATATACATTCATACAGAGTTGCAGCTATGCGATTACTTTTTGAATATCTAACGGACAGCTCTGTAGGACCAATCCAGAGAGATTTTGTGGAGATAGACGATTCTTTAGCTGCGTCAGCAGAGTATTCAGAAATGGAAAACAGTCGTACCACGTTTTACTTTGAGTTTGAAGGTGTCGAAATCAGCAACAAAGAGAATATTCCGAAACAGCTTAAGAAAACGCTTGAAACTCAACTGGAAAACTTTGATATGGAAAGAATGATGGATGTAATACAGAAAAATATTCAAGAGGAATTAAGCTCGATGGAGAATTCGCCTCATAGTTCCATTGCTTATGCTGTGATTGGAGATTTTCTTTACGGAAATGATGAGCAAGAGTTGGTAAGCACAAAGAATACACATATATATTACGTATGCAACGTTGTTTGTGTGAATGCGGCTGTGTTTGCATTGCTGAAATGATTTGTCTTTTTTGTTTAAAGTTTGAAAAGCGTATCAGTGGAACCCTCACAATTAAGAGTTTCCTCAACAAACCCAAAGAGTTCTGGGTTAGCTTAATTAAGGAGCGTGTATTAAATCAGAAATGGGTGACAGTTTACGCAGTTCCTAGCAAAAAGTATCAACAAGAGTTGACAGAAGAAGAAGAAAAGAGGGTCAAAGGTCGTCACGAAATTTTGGGGCAGCCTGGACTCACCAAGCTCGCTGTTGAGTTGAAGGAAGCAATGGAAGCGAATTCGGTATGTGATACCAAAAACCATAATAATTGGCAAAAATCCAATAATATTAATTTTTACTTGATGCTGAATTCGTTTTTCTTATGTTTGTGAAGAGAGAGGTTCCTGATAGCTTCCTGGAGAAAATTAGCGTGCCTTGTACAAAATCAATTTACTTTCACAAAATCACTCGCCATCAAAATCCCGAGTGGGCGCAAGGTTTCAAGGCAAACTTATATGTGGATGATATCAATTCAAATTTTGTCTACGTGTCAGTTATGCTGGACACAACCGGCCTCAGTCAGGAGCACAAGAAATATTTGCAAGTATTCCGGGAGTACATAACGGAATGCCCCATTTTGTCCGACGATGGCAACCTCATCTCCTTCGAGGAGGTGGTAGCTGCCATGAATCGTGAGATGCTATCATGTGGCATGGAACTTGGAATTGATTCAGGAGGTCGTTTCAAGTGCGGAAGTTACTCTCATCTCTTGGCACTTGGAATGCAGATCGAGATGGACAAAATTGAGCAAGGGATGGATTGGATTAGAAAAATTCTTTGGAAAGCTCAGTGGAAAGGAGATAGAATCAAAGTTGTTGCCAACAAAATGGCTGGAGATGTACCGCAGCTGAAAAGGAAAGGAAGTAGAATGTGTCACGTGGTCATTCGTGATGTAATTTTTAAATCTGATAGTAATGTTAAAGTGAGTAGTCTTGTACGCCAACATGCCTTTCTCAAAGATCTTGTTGGAAGCTTGCCAAAAAATGATAAGAAAGTTAAACAGGCGTTTGACGCGATTCGGACACTAATCACGGATCCCAAAAATATTGTCGTTCATATTTCTACGTCTCTTACAAAGCTACACGCCAAGTTGGCTGATACATCGTCAAAGGATTTTGCTACTTTGCTGAAGCGATCTTTCCCGTTTGATGAGCAACAACCACCAGCCAAGCGGCTCGCTAATGAAGCCGATATTGCTTGGATGGTTTCTGAAGCGGAGTTAAAGAAAAAGCCAAAGGGAATGGTGTTGGGATTGGGTGCAGAAGATTCAGCGTACCTCACCCAAGCCATTCCTGGACCAAAATCATACTCTGATCCGGATCTGCCAGTTTTGCTGACAACCTTTCAGTATTTTGCTCAGTCTGAAGGACCATTCTGGAGGGGAATCCGAGGGGCTGGTTTTGCCTACGATTATTACAGCTCAACTGCTGCGAATGAGGGACTGATATATTTCAACTTGTATCGTTGTTCAGATGTTGTAGGAGCGTATAGAGCGGCTTTGGAAATCGTCAAAAGCCATTTGAGTGGGGAAACGCAGTGGTCACAGGAATTGCTGACCTCGGCAAAGAGCTCCTTAATTTTTGAGTACGTGGAGACAGAAAAGACACCACTGGGATTGAGTAGTAACTCGTTGCATGCTTATTATAGAAGCATGCCAGGAAATTATACTCGGTAAAAATACAAATCGATCAGAATTGTAAAATTTTCATCATTAATTAGTTTAAATTACTCATTTTTCTTCTTTTGTTTGAAATGCTTTAGGGAGCTAATTGATAAGATTTCGCAAGTCCAAATCAGCGACCTTCTTCCAATGACCGAAAAGTATATGAGGCCACTATTTCTGGACAATTATGTATGCTCGGTGGTGTGTCCATCGGATAAAGTCAGCGCTGTAACGGAAGGTCTTAACAAGTAAGCATTACATTTCACAAAAAGCTTTTGTTGATAAATCACAACTAAAAGTAACTCAACTTAAATGGGATGATTTTACGTTTTTGTTGCAGACTTGGAAGAAAACTGGAAATAATGCCAGCCATGGCCAATTCCTTTTTAGCAAAATGGGAGTAATTATAACAAAATGTTATTTTGAAGGAAAAACAATGATGCAATGTTACTAATTTCTACGCAGTCGCTTTGTCATCAAGGCAGACCACTTCTACTCTTCTGTTATAACATCATGCACAAATGGGAGTCGATTAATCGAAGAAATCCCCACAATCAATTAATAACTGTTAATTGTAAACAATTTCTATATATAATATAAATGCATGTACATCCTGCATATGATTTAAGTAATTATATAATAGTAATAAATTCATTATCATTCGTTATTGCACACGTAATTACTTTTCGGATACATTAATTTAATCATTTATTCTTTGGGGATTTGTCATTTTACCAAAGAACTGAACGATAACCATACAATCATACAGATTTACAAAAAAAGTCGAATTCATTCTTACAACTTCAATATTTTTCAAAAAGTATAGTATAAAAAATATTAGTGAACAAAATAGGTAAATACAATGGTACAACATACATTTCATTGAAGTGTAAGATGAAACGCAAGTTGAAATACGGTGGAACTCATTTATAAAAGAATGACCAAACAAAATACTTATCAAATTAATCGGTCTATTATTCGTAGAGCCTCTGTCTCTCTGCACTGCATTCCTGAACGCGTTCGCAAAACAATCCTACTCTTTCCGTTATAGCTTGATGAAGCAAGCCAAAATTGCGCCCAGTGCCGGTGCGACTCCTTACTTTAAGTTCATTTGCGAGAATGTTAATGTCTTTAAATGGGAGAACCGCTTCTACGGAGTCATATGAAGAAATTTTCTGGATTGACTGATCAAATTCCTCCTGAGGTCGGCGACCAAGTATGGCATCAATCATTTTTAGAACTAGATCGGTACTCTCTTCCCATAGGCCGTAGCGCATATAACAACGAAGGAACTGGGAAGAATTGCGACTCTAAAATCAAAGTTCACTCGGTAAGTATCAAATTGAATTCCAATGGTTAAGTTTTTGTTGTTGAACTGTTGAACTCACCTTGTAATCATCTATTAACCACTGAGGCAACTGAATTCCACACGACAACAATTTCAGCGTGACTTTCTGATATAGACCGGACTCTTTTGGCTCAGAACAGATGGTCAGATATTGGTGCAAGATGCGGAACGCCAATTCCAAAACGTCTGTGTTACTATTGGGCAAATCTGAAATAAGCAAATCAAACAAAAAAAAATTTGTTGATAAATATGAATAACATTCACGCTACAGATTTTTAAACCTAAAAAGTAAGTATGTGTTTTTATTCTACTATTAATCTTACCGGACGTATCTACATTTCTAATATAATCAAAAGGATCCCCCGTCTGTGGTAATATTCCTCTATGTAGATAAACACAAGTGGTGGAATAGCTCATAATTATGTGATCCACCGGCTTGTCCCACGCCTTGGCTAATTGTACAGCGTCATCGTAATAGTGATGATGTGTTAATATTTCTATCGCTTGCTCCACTCTTGATTCAAAATCCGTTGATTTTACAGGGTTGGGGGTAGTGTATTCAGCTACTTTGATCAGTGAAGTGCAAAGCACTAATTCCTTGTGAACGTCTTGATAAGTGCGAACTTCGAGCGTGGTTTGGCCACTGATCAAAGGTGGAATCTCTGTTCCATCTAAACATTTTGTGGGTTCTGGCATTTCTGGAACCACGCCTGTTTTTCTTATCACATATCGATAATCCACGTTTTCCACCAGTCCCAAGCAGGTCAACACATCAAGTAGAGAATCTCTTTGAGCGATAAGCCCTTCCAAGCCTCGGCCACGTTCTCCAAGTTGTATCACACGAAAGTACATGGCGGATGACGCTTTGTGAAAGTTTTGTAGGCTGATGTGATAAAAGTACAAAATCTGATAAACCCCGTCTTTCTGCAGAGGATCCGAAAGATTGGCTTGACTCCACAAAATATCTTCCACCTGCTCTCTAACTGTACTAATTTTGTTAAACATTTCTGCCATGTTCAGCGTCATGAGCGTTTCCACATCCCCCCTTTCAACAACTCTGGAAACGAACATTCGAAGACAAGCCAACTTTTCTTTTCGTTCCCGGACGCTATCCTCCTCGTTATTGGGAATTTGCATGATGTATTTGTACGCGGATCTGTAGTCGTCTAGTTTAATGGCTGATTTGAAAGCAAGGGAACACATTCGGGTGGCAGCCTCATCATCGGGCGCTATCCGTAAGCCGTCCTCTGCGAGGGTTTGAATTGCGGGAATTTGATCATAAATCTGGAACAGTTTGATAACTTTAAGAAAATAGCCAGAGTAAAGCTCCTGAAGCATTTCTAATGGAGGATCATCAACTTCGTTGAATTCCATGTATTTGACGCAAAAGTACACATCGTCACAAGCTTCACGGAAGGTAATGGAGCGGAAATAATTGAGAGCGCTTTCAAAGTTGTGGAGGCATAGGTGGGCGAGACCATGATAAAATTTTCCTGTGAATTTGAACATTTCAATTAACTTAAAACGAATTCTGTCATACAAGACAATTTAGTTTAAAATATAAAAACGTAAAACTTACGAAGGCTCCCTCTTGTTCTCTGAAAGTATGTATTCATGTATTGAGCATACTTTAAAAGCATAGAGTACTGGCATGTTGCAATTAGGAACTCTTCCAGCGGATGATCCTTTGTGGTAGGATCATTTGGTGAACTGTAAAGTTATAATAAAAAAATTAAATAAAAAACTCAAAGCGACCACGTTTCCAACAAACGCTGATATTTAAGTAGCTTTGTTTGACATTTTCTGGTTCTTACATTGCTCTGCCTGCAGACTCTGCGAATGCCAGGATGCCCGATTTTTTGCTCCTACTAACTCTACTTCTTATTGACAAACCACCCAAATTTGAAATACAGAAACTCTCTAAAAGTCTCATAGGCCATTGAATGTCAATAAAACTTTCATTTTTCAAGTGGTCTGCCGTAAATGCTTTGAGGCTATTTGCGACTTTGACGCCTTTGTCTCTGACAAAAAAAACATGCATAAATATTATTATTAAAAAACAAAATATAGCTAAAAATAATAATTCAAAAACCAATTTAAAAATTGGTCATACTCACTTCAACATTGGACGACAATACTCAAAATACTCATCTGACATCTGCAACAATGCAAAGTAATATGTAGTTGAGGCCAACGCTTCCCGTCGCTCTTCCCAAGTAGACAGCATGTGAATCCCTTGCTGCTCGCTATTCTGGGAAAAGAAGCTAATGCACAAGGATTGGAGGATAATTGTACTCCGAGCAATCATGTATCTGTGTTGGAGCAGCTGTCTCAAAATTTTGTACGCCAAATGAGCTCCCAGTCGACTTCCCATAAAATATTCAGTCACCATTGGACCCCCTGTATCCATATCCTCGACACCGTCGCCACCTGCCCCCGCGGTATCCAATAGGCCACAATCCCGTTCCCAGGATATGAGAAGAGCATTCACTTGCTGCCAGGCTTGGTTTCCGTATTCACCAATTTCTTTCAGCTTGTTTGTGAGTATAGTGATGAAATGCCTTTGTTGCTGGATAACCAAATTAACAATCCAATTTTTAGTTGTTAATCTGTATTTTTTTAGGTCATTAAAATATTGCTTACCAAGTATAGGCTACGTGGATCAGCCTCAGTAAGTAAACCAGCGATATCATCACTCGCCGTTTCGAGGAATAAGTGACTGCTCTTCAGCCGTCTTTCGAGTTTTTGACGGAATCCTTCGTCCATGGTAGACTCAATGACGTCCAGGATTTCAAAATATTTCAACATCATCTGAAGCTGGAACATTCGATCATCCTGCCCGTCAGTACTTTCAGAGACGGGAACACACTTTGGAAACCAATACAAAGTTTCCAGAGTATCCGTGGGACGCAGGAAAGAGATCCGACTTTTTTTGACAATACAAATCATACGTGTGTTTGACTCATAGAACAATCCTAATGGTTTCACAGTGTGCTATAAAAATCATGCAAAATGAACAAAACACTTTTTTTAAAAAATAAATCCATTGAAAAAACATTACTTGAACTAAATAAAATATTTACCCAAAATAAATGACTTACGATATGATATTCAACACAACTGTTATAAAACATAAGCCAAAACTTGAGACAGATTTCACTAAAGTCATCATCAGACAGTTCAAAGTCTGTTGTCGAAGTGGCTATCGCAATTTCTCTATCGACTATGTTTATGGCAGTGATTTTGAGTAAATTCCAGTCTTGATCGTTGATGGCATCATCATCATCCTTCCTAAACATCTATTCCGCAATGAAATGTAAAAATAATGGTATAGTAGTATAGAAAATAATACACTGGTGAATATGGTAAAAAAAATACCATTAATGCTTGGATAATGGTGGATTTATTGAAGGAGCACTTGTTGAACACGAGATCCATATAAAATTCCTTTGGATCAATAGAGTCATCAGTCATTTGTACATCAGGCAGTGGTAACGGCTCAAGTAACGCGAGGTTAAAACGAGGATATAAAGTTTCTTTCAGATTATACGACTTGACGGTCCAATCAATCTCTTCTTCTGGATTGTTCAGTAGCAAGTGGAGATAGTCGGCAGTTACAGTGAAGTCAACCAGTTCACTCTCCTTCAATTATAATATGCATGCAAAAAATTCAACATTAAAGCATACTCTTTTAACAAAATTTAATATACAAAGAGGAAGAGAAAAAATAAAACATACCCTAAAATCGATTCTAGCTGATTCCTGAAGTACTAACTGTGACGACACACTTACAGAAGCACCAGAACCAGAATTGCCAAAGTTTTGACCCATGCCTTTCACTACATTATATATTCGGAATCCGTCTTGGGGAACGTATATGACAAAAAATGGCAACTCGTCCAGATTCCCAGTTTCGCTTGAATTTTTTAAGAGCATTCCAGAATCAGTCAGGTTTCCATCAGCCAAATTTCTAGTGATATACTCGGAATTCAACTGCGCCCAACTCATAGTTCCTTGCGTATTGTTACCCATCCACAGTCTCAAATGGCCATTCATACCAAGAGTAACAAGAAACAAAGCCTTGTTGGATTCTCTTTCAACTTTGGAAATGAAAAAGGACATTCCAATTACGGCTTCTGCAGATGCTCCAGATCCTCTGTATAGTTATATTAAATTTCATAAATGATAACAATGATAAATTATCATTGATAACATATTAACTATAAAAATAAAAGGTAATTTGTAAATAAATTATCATACCGCAGGATGGAAGGAGTGAATCCAGAGAAAAATCTCACAAAAAGGTTGGACTGATTCAAGTCAAAAGTAGTAAGCATGTCATCTTTGGAAACCTTTATAACTTGAATACTTCCATTTTCATACGAAAATGCAAAGAAACAGTCCCCGTTGCACGATTGCGAGGAGGAGACTACTACGGGTTGGTTTGGAAGAGGTGGATACATGGAGCTTTGAACAAAGTAGCAGGCTGCGCTTAAAGGAACTGGGATATCTGCAAAGTTAGATTGTCAATATGAAAACAATCAGTAAACTTGTATAAACCGGAAAAATATACTTTCCTTGAAAAGTAATTATTATTAACTTACTGATAGCATTTTCAAAAAGGTTAAAACTGCGAAAACTCATTTGTGGTTTGTTGCAAATTTGATAAAAGATGGACGGTTTGTTGTTACCGAGAGGGACCTTTTCAACAGGTAGCTACATGAGATAAATTTGCATCCATGATATCAGTATTAGTTATTTTAAATCACAAGTAATATAAAGCAAGAAATCAAACATAATATTATAGACTTACCTCGGGCATTCTCTTGGGATGAATAAATACAAATTTGTGAACTGAAGTGACAGTTGCAACCAGGATCACAATATTTGCTTCTGTTTCGTGGATCGTGATTGGTCCAACAATAGGTGAATTTGGAAATATGTAGCGAACCTGAAATGTTAATTTCGGGATTAGAATACATGTAAAATTGACGGCGTATGTGTACAACGAATATGAAGTTTGCAAAACTGCTGACCTGATTATCAAACAAGTTATGGTCCATTGATATTTCTGTAAGCTCTAGAGTGTCATTTAGAGTACGCCTACAATAATAAAAGTAAAGTTGCCAAAAATAACTATGTTAGATCGTTCAAACCAACAAAAATACCCATCTACCATTTTCTTAAAAATATTTTAAAAAATTCTTCAAAAGATCTCACCAGTAAATGCACCGATTTTGAACAATTGACCTCGGAGGTGAACATTGTTTGTAAGAAAAGCCACCCCCAAAATCTGAAAATTTGGCTCCTTGAAATGTGCTGTGACCACCACCTTAAATGAGCAAAAAAACATTTATCATCACATCCCTTCCGAAAAATTTTCTACTCCATTAAACAAGAGCAATTAAAAGGCTAACTTTATTAATTTTATAGGCTTATAGTGTCAATGTTAATTTACCCAAATTCATGTCCACATCCATCCATTTCCCCGAAAACGGTTGATCAATGATCACTTCCCGAAAGCCGTAGCCGTTAATTGCAGCCATTATTTCTTTCCAGCTATATGTTTATAGAGAACCAACCAAATGACTATCTCCCTTTTAAACACATAAAATCTAAAAGGCTCGCTTTGCGTTTTAAAAGTGCTTCAATAGAAAACTGTTCCTACTTTAGAAGAACCGCTTTAAAAGTAAACTGACAAAATGTCGATGTGATGTAGTTAGCAAAGCACTACAGCAATAAACTATTTAACTTTGAAACCATTCAGGAACTAAACTAAATAAACTTGATACTAGTCAGCTGGTTTTGTAATGAACACTTTCCAACATTTAACTTTATTTATGATTCCTAGTCCTACTATTGTAATTAATAATAATTTCTAGTCAATAGTATCAGTTTCTCGGTGTCCTACACTTAAGGTTTATAACTTGCACAACATAATATTTTAATGACGGCAATTATTAGTGTTAAATAAATTTAATTAAACCATGATTAATAGGAAAAGGTAAGCAACTACCGTTGAGCAGTCCAAACCATATACACGCATACACACATGCTTTAAAAATATTAGAGATGAAATTTTCACAACATGCAATGTACCATAACCGGTGTATCATCTTTCATTTTCGTTCAGAAACCTCCAAAAAGGGAAACAAAAACTTGAAATTGACGGTATTACTGTATGCAACTCTAGTGCTCCGAAAGAATGCGAATGTGTGAATATATGAGAGCTATTAGGCTATTAGAGTAGATGTCAGACAGAACCAGAAGAAGTTGTTGTATGAGATTTAGATTTGGTAGGTTGGCAATTGGCAATGCAATGTCAACCTCCTCACAACAAGTTAAATTTGAATTTAAAAAAAGGTTTTTAAATTTTAGAAAAGGTTTAAAAAAATATGCATAACTTTTTTTTAATTATTTGGGCAAACATTTAAAATCAAGTACTGTTTAGTTGTTGTGATCAATACTGTTAACTGAAAATGAAATGACAGCAAGGATTTAAAAGATCTACCCAAATCCAAACACAAAATGAAAAAAAAAGTAAGATGATTTATTATTCAGAAATATAAAAGCTTTAAAAAATTATAAGATAATGGTGCAAAAAGCCATTCAACAGAGATTACGTGCTAAAGGGAGAGTTGATGAAAATACAATGAGCATAAACCAGTTTTTGAAGTTTGTTATATTATTATTTAGCTATAATGCAGCGGATTAAATTTTAATTTTCTTTTTGAAAGTCTACAAAACAGATAGATTTTGACAATTTTAGTATAATATAGTTTTATACTACACCATAATATTAAAGATGGTTTGATGTATTTCATAAAAAGATTAAAATCTGGATAAGTACCCTTTAATAAAAATCTTAGAATGTAGGTATATTTTAAATATATATGTAGATAAGCTTAATAATACATATGTATATATAGTAATTATTGTATTACTAGTCTCCAAAATATGCTTCCTCCATCACTGTCAATTGTTCGTTTGTGAATCGTCCTGAAAAATAAAAAATGAATTTCTACTTTAAATTTTGTTGTGCAAAAATATTTTCTCACAAAAAAGGGGAAAATGAGCTTTGCTAATAATACCTTCAGAAGGAATTTGATACTTGGGTCCTACGAGGCACTCTTTGATAACTGCATTAGCTCCTACTACAGCTTGCGAAGATAATATACAACCTTCTACCGTTGCTCCAGATTTGATGACAACACCATCCAAAGCTATTGTGTTCGTCAGCTTACACTTTTCTTCTACTGTACATTGTTCCCCCAGAGTGCTTCCCCACAGTTTACAACCTTTTGCAATCTTGCATTTGCTTTTTGGAATAACTCCATCCAAAAATACTTGTTTTATCCAGTCACCCTGAGGAAAAAGGAAATAAAATATTAAATAATATGACTCATCAAGGAATAAGGCTTCTGATTACTTAATGAGATAAATTATAACTTAACATACCGATTTGTTGGCTAATGCAAAATTCGAAATAGAGTTAACCCGAATACATTTAAAATTGGATTGAATAGATGCATAAAATTTAAATGGGTACTCGGAAAACTCCGGAGAGAACTGATTTTGTATGAGAAATGGAAGAAATTCCCCTTTAAAGTTGATAAAATTTCTGCAACACAAAAATATATACATTTAAAAAAATGAAATCAGTAAATACACTCACAGCATAAGTCTAAAACTAGATATATATTTTTTACCTTTCTAAAGAAACTTCTAATAATCGATTCAATAGGGCAAAATTAATAAGATAAATGTGCGTATCGGCAAGGCTAGTTAATAACTTTGTGTGAGGACAACTTTTCAAAATGGGAACAGGAAGTTTAATTTCTTCATCGCAGTCGGCTTCCGATGCCAGAAACACTAAATTATTTGTTCCAGGTTTAAGCCCAACAAGGTCACGTTCTGCAAAATAAACAAAAATACATATGTATTTTATATTTTTAATTATTCATACCAACATTTCTATTGGATTGTTGTAAGAATTACTAACACCTAATTGTTTTACCATTTTTAATTTTGCTTTTTGGACCAGGAAGTTTAACACCCTCTGGTACTTGTAACGGTGATAAAAATAGCGTCGTAAGATCAGACTCTTTGATTTCGTGAAAGTCAAACAACTCCCTCAAGGGAATATCAGCAATAATGTCGCAGGATATAAGTAAGGCGTCCCTCTAAACAGATTGGAAAAGAATATTTAAAATTAGCCAAACATTTAAATTGGCCGAAAAGCTTAAGTTTAAAAAAGAAGTGTTTTATCCTACAGTAATTTTCTTCAGATTTAGGGCTATGCGAATTGATTCCGCGGTTCCAAAATCTTCAGAATCTTCCGGAACTGCCAGGATTTCAATTCCTTGTAGTCCAAGTCGATCGGCGACGTTGTTAATAGCTTTACGTACGTCCTCTCGTTCTTGAATGATTATCAATATGTCTGAAATAAATTAGCCATTTAAAAATTTGCTAGCTTTTGCAAATAATTTTCGTGCACCATAATAGGAATAAAAACAGCTACAAATGTATTTTATGGAGAAAAACCTTTTTGGATATTTGGATGAACATTTACCTTTACCCCGAAATCCTACAGACTCCAAAGATTTTAGCGGATAGTATATTAATGGGTTTCCACACACGGGAACTAAACATTTTGGAACAGCTGTACCAATAAGCTGTGTCATTCGGGAACCCCTACCCGCAGCCAGTACAACACCTTGAATTTTCCCCTGATACACCATATTGATCTACTATATGGCAAACCAAACAGACTTAAATTATTCGTTAGTACACCAAGTATTCAGCAGTTAAAATTGTTGAGTGAGGCACAACTTTGTTTTTGTTTTATCTGTAAAAAACATGATGCAACTTTTCTTTCACTTTCACTTTAATTATTCATCCGCCACCAACAGCATGTACGTTCGTGCACATTATATCACAATATATATCATATGAGTACACCAAATTCAGGGCCAGAGATAAGGCATAAAGTACCAAACTTTTAAACAAAACTATTTCTAACGATTCTCCATGTTTTTTTTAAAGAAAAAGTATAATTTAGTTTGTAAAGCTAGAAATAAAATGACATCCTTTTGACTTTGGCTAAGAATTTACCATCTGGCTACCAGATGTAGTAAACGGAAACTACAAACAAACTAGATATCTGCTTTGCGGCATGAGTTGGGGTAACCGGTACAACTTCAACAACAACTCATATGTAGCCAGTCGCATGATCTCCGCTTGAGAAGTAATTATCTGTAAATACATCTACTACAAAATTTAAAAACTAAAAAAAATTTGATTTGTGATTCATGATTCAGTTATTAATTCATCAGTCATAATAAATAATTATTATATTGAGCTGAATGTTTGGCGTTTATAGTCGGATCCGATCATACTCACAAACAACTCCCAACAGTCACAACGCGTGTGTAGCAAGTAGCGTTGCGTGTTAATGTGGTGGAATGATGCTGATGATGACTATTAATATATGACATTTGTTTTGTGAGTTATTTAAGTCGCTCCAAATGATTGCAATTCCAAAAATGCACGTTTTATTTTCTTCCTTGACACAATTGTGCCGTTATTTTCACTTTGATTGAATTTTATTTTTTAAATGCAAATACTTTTATTTTGTTCCACATTTTAAAATTATTTTGCTATGCTAAATCTTATATGACATCGAAACAAAAACATGGAAATATTCTCGGGCACGCTTTTTGTCCCAGAACTCTTCTGTTTGATCTAGATGAAACATGGTACGAAAGCGCATTTTACTGACTTACTGATTGACTGAGAGGTAATATTTAGTACGCGCTGGATTGATATCTTCAAGGCCGTCAAGGCGTCATTATTCACTACAAAAATTATCAGTTAGCTAGGTTGATTTAGGCTATTATAAAAGGGGACTGTTTCAATGAAATCTCTCAGTGATTCTAAAGTCATTCGAAAGGTGGTATATGTCAATCTATATTTTGATTTGGTTTCATCAGCTCATAACATATTTAACGAATTAAAAATGAGGGTTAACATTCTATTTCCTCTTTTGCTTTTGGTTGTAAGTTCTGCGGTGGGTGACACCTCTAACGAGACATGTCCTGGGGTAAAATACACATAACCTATATTTTAACTGTTATGCAAAAAAACATTCATAGCTTTTAGTTTTGTTGTCATTTTGCATTAACGTTTTTCTTTTTGCCAGTTTGTGTGTCCAAACACAAGAATGTGCATTCCATCCACTTGGATTTGTGACGGTAATGACGAAAATGTGAATTTACTACAGTTTTAACTCGGATTTAAAAATTAAAACTCAAATCTTAAATTGGGAATTCTCTCATCCATCCTTTACAGGTGATAATGACTGTGGGGATATGAGTGACGAACAGAATTGTCCTTCTACAACCACCACACAATGCACTGGGGTAAAGTGAGATTCATACATACCTACCTAATATTGAAAGCCAATTATGTTGATGCTTAACCATTTTACAGACTATGTGTTAAGAATTTTGCATAAAATAAAATGATTTGAAATCGTTTTAATATATTTTCAGTTTATTTGCAATGACGGTAAGTCGGAAATCTTTTAAGAGTAGTCGAGTCCGAGTCAGGATAAGTTTATTTTTTTTACCATCAAAGTTTCGATCATTTAGCATATGATTGTTTTATTGTTTTAAAATATGCATTTTTGAACCTCTTTCCCTTTTACAAACATCAGGAGAATGCCTTCCAGAGACTTGGCGTAAGTATTTACTTCCTGAACACAATTTTTTTCATTACAATATTGAAATGTATGTTGCAAATTGCAAATTGCAAATATTGATATTTTTACAAATAAAAAAAGAATGCGACGGGGAACCGGACTGCGATGGTGACTTAGGCGAAGACGAAGCTGGATGTGCTTGCCACGGATATCAATGTTCTGATGGGCGCTGTATTCCTTCCGGTTGGACATGCGATGGTATTTCGTGTGATCTAATTATTATTGAAGTTTTATATCCTTGCCTTTTAACTACTATATATCTAATTTATCACAACAAATCTTTTAAATCTTAGGTGACGATGATTGTGGTGACTTTAGCGATGAGAAAGAGGAAGTAAGTGGTGGAGATGGAAAATATGTCAAAAACAGTTAAATTTTTTAATGAACATTTAATGAAATATATGTGAACTTTGGAATACAAACAGGCTTGCCCTTGCACTGACGATGAGGTTCGTTGTCCCAAAGTCCCGGATCAGCAAAGTGCTGGAAGTTGTAAGTTTCCTTCATTCACTCAACAACGACATAAGAAAATCATCAAGTTTTTATTGACATGATACTGGGTTTTTTTCAGGCATTACACAAGAATATATTTGTGACACAGACGGAATCTGTGACTGTCCCAATTGTACCGACCAGGCAAATTGCACAACAGGTGCTTCAACTACTAGTTCTCCAGGTGCAGTTGCTGCTGGTCGACGTGGTCATGGTCAAAGATCTGGATCAATGAGGGCGAATAGTATTCGTCGGTTGACCAAAGCGTACGAGGTGGAGGCATATGAACAAAAGTATTCAGAAAAGCGACAATCTCAGTACTACAATAACAGGTCTCACAAGGATGAGAAGCAGTCCTGATTAAAATTCCTGAATGACATTTGAAAAATGCGTCTTGGCGTACTTGAGATTATAAATAAAATAATTTATTTACAATATAATATAATCCTGAAATAATAAAATTAAACAACAAAAACGATGTCTTGCAAAATAAAAGATTACAATAAATTGAAAAAATTTATTTGTAAGTTTAGTGTTGGTCGGGGCTCTAAATTACGAAATACACCTTATTGACTAGTTTCACTGTTCATTAATCCATCATGTGGACTTTGCACTGTTGCTGACAAAGTTTGTCCTGGAGTTGAGAATGATGATGATGACGCTACTATTATTGATTGACTTTGATGTCCACCCGGCACCACTATGATAGGTTGGAGTTGGAATGACGTTGAAGGTGACTCTCGTGTACTCCTTGCAGTATTTGTATCAACAACCTCATCAGTTGTTATTGGAGTGGTTAGCTTATTTGATGGATTGGGAAATATGACTTTGTCATTACAACATTCTGAGTAAGGTGGAGGGAGATCATCTAAATATCCCGGATTTTCATGACCAGGTGGCGATGATATCTGAAATTAAGGATTTTGTTATGAAAATTTGTGTGTGCCAAAATTTAGCGAACAAAAACTTAATCCATAGAATATTAATTAGTACTATTACTGCTACCTCTCCACCCGAATTTACTTCGTCAGATTGGCGAAAAGCTTGTCTCATGTTACCCCTGTTTCTAATCCGTTCCTGTCTTATTGTTACATTCTGTCTTTGTGCCGCTGGAGGTCTAGATGATGATGATGAGGTAGTTGGGGTTTCATTGTCAGCACTTATGCTAAACGGACAAAATATGATTTCCAGAGGAAGGGGACATCTACCGCTACTTCTTGTTCTTGCACATTCCCTTCGAATGTCTTTCCGATGACAGCAAAATATGAAGATGCAAAAGGGTACAAATACACAGAACAAAATGAGAAGGAGTAAAGTTATCAGGAAACGGTCCTCTTCTAAATCATCTACAAGAAATAATTATAATAGGGTATATGGTCCATGATTTTATAAACAATTATTTTTAATCGGTTATAATTTTTTGTATTTGACTTACGACAATAATACCCTACGCAGTTCCCTTCAACCCCACCATCGTTAATATCATCTTTTGGGCAGCTACTTGGTAGCTCGTCTTGATTACAGTGAAACCCACATTCGGGATGACCGTTGCAAACTAGCGATTGACCGTTCGCATCTTGTTTTGGAATGCAACGGTACCATAGGGGTTGGGAAAAGGGTTTGGATGCTTTCTTTATCTTGGTCATTATTGTAGTCTTGCATGCGGTGTCCTTTCTTCCGCAGCAGAAATGATCATCTTCGCAGAAATTACAGCTGGAGGTTTCTGTGTCGCAATTAAAAAATAATGATTCACAATTTAAATTAGAATCCAAGCATGGCAAAGCTTACGTCGTGTTTTACATAATTTTGTTGTTGAATATTTTGACATTGAGTACCGCGGTAGATGGAAGCTGTAAGAAAAGCGGAAGTATTGCTATTTGTCCAATCGCCTGTGCCCCGGATACCCACCCATATATCTCCACTAGTCACATATTCCACAGACTGATAATTGTTCACAGAACTATCAAAATTTTTGCAGATTAACAACTCATGTTCGTTTCCCTGAATCCTCAATTTTGGTGTCATTTCCTCATTTTCCTGATTTATAGTACATTTCATCTTTTCCACCATTACACTTATCAAATATCTGCTACTTACCCCATAGTCCCCCTTATCCACTTCAAATACAAACATGACATTATCCGAATTCACTTCAAAACTTACAGAAGGTCTTTGTTTTGGATGTAAAGGTTGGTTAATTATAAGGTTTGGTGAAGTATTTTCAAATGAGGCCGTCTTCATTGCTAGTGGAATACTTTTCATGTTTCCCTTTTTACTTTTCCAGACCACCTTGTCATCAGCACCAATAAAATGTGTATCTTTTCCAGCAGATCTTGACTGCAACGCTGCTGGTAAATACTTGTAATAGTCGGTAGCTTTAGCATTATTCTTTCTTTGTGATGTCGGTTTTATTGTTTCACTATCTCCATTAGCCCGTGTGCCCCCTTCGTTATCTTTCGTGTTCAACAAGTTAACAACGTCCATATAATTGAAAACGGTTTGCCCTGGTTGCTGGTCCTGGAGGCTATCACTGTATTTCCGTTTCTTGGCGGCCGCCGCCGCTGCCACATCTTCAATTTGCAAAACAAAATGTTGCGCGATAACGTTTGGTGCGTCGTAGTGTCCCCCTGAGTTGTTCGTGGCGGTTTTGACAACATCAGAAATGTTCAGTGGACCAGTTAAGGTTGCATTGATCACTCCACTTTTAAGAATCGCCAGTAAAGCTACAACTGATAACCAAAAGCTCTGATGCTGATCTTTCTTGAATAACTTTCCACCGGAGAAATCCATTTTTTTACAGTAAAGGATTAATTATAATTATAACTTATAGTATAATAAGCACACAATATCAAATTATTAATTAATGGTTTCTCATATACCCTTGAGCGTGAAGATCAATATTATGGTGTTTTTCTGGGAGAGAAAGTTCATTTTTGTATGTTGTGCAACAAAGTAGATGTTTCAACAGCCAGTTTGATGTAATTGTACGAGAATATTTTAAACCACTTGCAAAATCACAATGTAATTATCTTTGGTCACTAATGTGATGTGATATTCGACTGGTATATGGGTGTGCACTGTGTAGGAATCAGACTTAAAGATAAATTATGTGTGAAAGTGAACATGGATTGCTCAATGCAGTTCCATTTTATTTCCAAAATGATTGAGCAAGCGTCTCAGGAGTGCTTGACAAAATAATTCTACGTATATATTTCTCCCGGAAGTCCGTGTGCTCAATCAACAGGTATGCACCTACAGAAGAACACATACTTTGACTTAATTTTTTAAATCCCCTTTTAAAATGTCAGTTATTTTTGTAAAACGTTGGGAATTTAAAAATACTAAAATTTATTTTGAGCTGTATCCTCGTCTCCGGACAAGAAACATTGCTATAAAAATAAGTCATAAAAAACTGTTTTCCATCCTGTATTTGTATGCATATTTTTACGATTACTGCAGAAACAGCAATCCACCTCCTTGTTGCTCATTAAAAAAAATGTGCTCACACGCGGGCAGGTATGTTTAATAGCAACGCGGTTTATTCTGACCGTTCGTTCAAATATCCAACCGTCAATCGTGGATCGTACATTTGTTTTGTGAATCAGTCTCAACTCTCAACTTCATTGCGCGTTACTGGCTCCCCACGTTAAATTTTTTCTGTTTGCAATTTTTGTTGATCTACTTTTCCCAGTGTATGTGGTTTGCTTATCGGAAGCCATAGCCGTAAAAAAAATCATTACTGCTTGCCTGAAAATACACATAAAAATCAACGAACCTTTTACTTAGCCAGCAAACAACCAGCGATGATAAATGTTAACATTTATGGCGAGATCCACCACCCGTCAGTTTTACACAAAACACACACAGGAAAACGATACATTCAACATTATGGTTTTGCACTTGCAATTTTTACATGCGATCTCTACTGGTAATATTAAAGGTTATATATGCGATATATTATCCATAACAGTTATCGGGAAAATCCTTTGTTTGCTTCCATATGCTAACACTGCTCACACTCTGCCTCTTGCTACACTCCTTATTGTTATTTTTTTCAATAAAAAGCAAAAGGGTAAACCTTTTGAATATATAATGATGACAATATGATAACAATATCAATGTTTCTACCAACTCACTAGTTATTTTTGTTATAAAATTATGAATAATATTATATATATAAAATATATAAGTTGTATGTATATTTTTAAGAAAAACAGATTCTTGTGCTTTATTACATACTCAGCTCGATGATTGATTCAAAATTCGTAATCTTTTGTTGACTTTTGTGTCCAAAAGGAAAATAAATAATATTATGGAGGTGAGTCAAAATAACATGAAATCTAACAGCTTATGAGCATTATTATTCCATCGTGTTCGTCCTAATCTTTTTTTCCTATGATCAATGATCATGCTACATGACATGTATTACATGTAGCGATTCATTACGTAGAGAATTATGCACAATACATGTTTATATAGTTTCCTTATTTGTTGACAAAAGCTGAACATACGTATATTGGACAATACTCACATATATGCAAACGGTAATTTAGTTTTGGTTTTGTCCCGTGTGCTAAAGCTAAAGGTTTAACTTATATAGGTATATATATTATACAGGTATGTGAATAATTGTTACATAAAAAATGTAGCAATTATTATTAATGTTGTTGTGCGTGATGTCATTATTATTATTGGTACATTAAGTCATATTTAAAGTTCTAATATTATTGTTGTAGCTGTAGCCATTTATTTATATGATGGAGTCGACGTGTGTCTGTATAGTCAAACATGCGAGTTTAAACTTAACTGACTAATGCGAAACGTTGAACTAATTGGATTTTAATGATTCCACGAACAAATTACAAGCAGTATCAGAACTCCTAAACTGGGAACGCTTCTTATGTGTGTATGTCGTCTAAATGTAAATAATATAACATGTAATTTTACATGCGAGCAATCTAAATTTTTGAAGGCTTTTTAATATATATTAAAATATACTGTTTTTTTTAAAATTATTCGGAAAGTTCTTGTAGAAAATAAACCCCCAGTTTAAGGTTGTACCGTGTTGTTTCTGGGCGGCATCTTAACTTCTTCTGGAAGGTCATCGTAGCGCGGTGGAGTATCCTAAAGATTAACAAAACGACCGTCAGTACATGGAAATGAAAATAATCATAAAATCTGTACAGTGCCTCCAAAAAAAGTTTAAAAATTTTCACATGAGCAGGTGCCATTGTGATTATATGAGAAGGATTTCCACTACGATTAACGTTATTATTTCCGTCAAAATTGGCTGGAAATCCTCTCAAGCTCATCGTTCTGCGATGATACATGGTCGTTAATAAGAACACGACGGGGATCAAAACGAGCAGCAGGCCAGTCATGGTCATCATTAGGAGATATTCAAATTCTGACCAAATACAGCTTGCTAAATAAAAATTGAAGTTGTCGTTATTTTTTAAGTTGAAATGATAAAATAGCAGGGACGATGTTAGAAAGCGTTTAAAATAAATTTACTTACGTTGTATGCTGCCGTTGTCTCTATAACATACGTTCTCATCGTGTACGCAGTTGGCCCCACAATTTAAAACTCCGTTGCAGTACAAATCGGTGGAAATGCATCGGTTATTGTGGAGACTGGAGCATTTGCAAGCCCTCATTCCATCAGGACAGGTATCATTTGTGAGTTCACCTAACATATAGAGAACATGTATGTGTTTGAATGAGTTGAATAGCATACTGGTCTTGAACAGAATATATAGAAATGTTAAGTAAACGCCTTCACTTTTATTGAAGAAGAGGGAAATGATCAGGGTAGCTTTGGAAATTTTCCATTCCCCTTCCAAGTTAAGGCACACATCTTGGAACAGGGTGCTGAATTCCAGATTATTTTGTGGTGAGTTCAACGAAGAGTTCCAACGTGCCTGGGGTACGGTGTCAATGAGCCCATCATCTCCCCTCGGATGCTAAAATATTGAAATTATAAAAATAATTTTAATAATTTTAATAATAATAATAATAATATATCTGTAAGTTTAATGACTTGTGTGTGGACATCTCACCTCCGTAATGCTAATTGAATCATTCCCTGTCAACTCAAGATTGGAAGGAATAATACTGATTCCGTAAGAGCTGTTATGTTTCCGATATGATTCATCAATGTCCTTAAGGAAAGTTATCCAGTAGTCGCACTTATAAGTCTCATTTCGAATTGCGTAGTTAGAAGGGAGTCGGAGAATGCCTTGGGATGTTACTTCACTCAGAGTAATCTCTTTCATGACAAATAAATTGCTAGGTGTGCCTTTAAAAACAGCAGAAATTGAGCAAAGTCGCACTTCGCCAGAAAAACGTTTGATTTTCAATTAGTTTAATATGAAAATTTTATGTACATGCGTTACCTTTAGATATGGCCACACATGCCGAAATTGTCAAAATCAGAAAATTTAATTTTGAATCCATAATTCAAACTTTGACAAATTGCTTTAAAATCTGTTTCAAATTAACACTCTTTTTACAACATCAATATTTTGGCCAATTTTTTAAATCTTTCTGGTTACTTATTTATGTACCTGCGCAAGTAGGTGATTAACGTGTTCACATAATATAATAAACTCTAAAGCTTGCAATGTCTAAAGTGAACTGAAAATATAACATGAACACCATTATTAATTACCATTTAACTTTTCTTTACAGTATCACTGCTTATCAGTGAAAACTACAGAGAGTGCAAACTATTTACAACTTTATTGCCTTTTTATTATCTTATTTTGATGTCCACTGGACATTACGAATGAATACTATATATTATATTAATAATATCATATTATGTGAGTGCAAAAATACATACATGTCATTGTGTTCTCCAGCACTACCTTAATATCAGTTTTCCAGTTTAATATCAGTCGAGGATCCTGACTTTGTTGGATGGGATGATAATGAAATTAAAACAATTATCTAAGCCCATAAGTAGGATGATGATATGATAAGAATTTATGAGAGGCAATTAAAAGTTAGAAACTTTCAACTTGGCGTAGGTAAATACAAAACAAAGGCAAATGATATGAAATAACTGAATAACATTTTGAAAATTTATTTTATATACTGGCGGAAAAGGGTCAAATTATCAATCTTTTGGGGGTCATTCTTACTCGGACTTTTCTATGAAACCAAGAAAGCAATACTGCTGAATATACATTATGTAATTGGGAATTAGGGCATTACGAGAAATTGCGTGGTCACAGCAAGGTTGAAGGTACTTTGGTGCCTTCGTGGTGCGAAGACGCCTTGGCCAACAAGGTTGTGCCCGCCGTCGACTCCAATCGTAAATCGTAATTAGCAATCGGAAAAGTTGCCGTACTACTTTTTCGTACTTCGTTGTGGCTTTTACGGCACTGAAAGCTATGTATTTCTAATGACAACCAGTGCCGTAAACCTACTCACATTTAAGGTACCGGATTTGTCCATAGGACGCTTATGCAAAACTAAACGGTTTTTGCTTCAGCTTTTATGCAAGTGTTATGTATTTACAGAAGTACCTTTGCAAAACTGCAAACGTAGAAAAAAACAATTAAGCAATTATCCGAAGAAAAATACTTTGAATTTTATATTAAAACTATTGGTTTGTAGATCATTTTAACGTCCATGACTGTGCGACTTTCAACTTGATCCATGCATACCTATTACATTTATTATTACATCATATTTATCTATTATTCTTGTTACAAGAAGGATTAGCACCTTGGTCTTCTGTTTCATACAATTTTATCTAATTAAAGCATTTGCATCTTGTTATCAATACAATAACTGCCAATTTTAATTTACATCGATAACAAAATTTGTTAAGCCTTTTTGTGTGCGGCACAGGGATGTGGTGTGAAACCGCATACCTGCGGTAAAACAAGCTGTATGTGTGTAGAGTATAATATGTAGGTGCATTATGTACATACTTAAATTGACCAAACACTGATAAGTAATAATTGTTTATATGTAACGTTGTAAAACAGTAAAGACTTAGGTTGCATTTTTTGCCAGTTCAGTTAATTTGATAAAATGCAATAATAAAAACTAACCATAAACATATTCTCAATGTTGGCATTACTTGACATACATGTTACATTACAGCTTGTGTTATTTTGTATATTATATTACCGATGATTGATCTAAGAGATTGCTTTCAAGTTGTCAATCAATCAATAAAAAATTATCAATAATGATTTTTTCTAAATTGCTTGATTGTTGTAAAAAGTAATACACTGTCTCTATTCTTAATATTGAATGTTGCATTATCCATAAAATATAGCTCGAAACGTAATTATGCTAAAACCTTTTAAACTTTAATTAACATTGGATGCAAAATCACAAATTTGTGAAACTTGCCAACATCCATGAATGAATTTAAAAGTCAAAGTCAAGTCAAAGACAAATTCCTTCATCGATTTTTATTTTATGAGTTATATCTACGTTGCTGGCAAAGGTAATGCGAAATGTGCCACTTAAGTTGTTGTAATTACATTTTTTTTTAAATATTGTTTTATTATTGATTATTATCCTTTGCTAGATTTTCCTTATAAAAATACAATGATGCCATATTCAACTGGCAAGTTCAACAATGTCCCTTTTCACGAACAACACAATAATAAGCTACTAGTTAATTAAATTAAATGCAGAAGTATATAACAATACAAGTATTAAATGCATGTAAGTCCGTTAGTAGTAAACCTTTTAGCTTTAAATTCATAACAAAATTGGCAGTATTTTCTTGTTGGCTATATAAATAAATCATCGTTGGCCTATGACAATAGTAATTTACTAGTAAATATCATAATAACGGCATTAGCTCCCAAAATGGCCACGGTGGTTTTTGAATGTATGGCACCAGAACCTTCTTTTAACGGTGGTGGTTTTGTCGTTGTAGTCGTTTGCTCGGGCTGCGTGCAACTTGTAATGGTAGGTGTATTTGATGATGATGAAGATGAAGTAGAAGAAGTACTGGAGCAGTAAGGTTCTAATTCTTCATCCCAGCATCCTAAACCACAGTTTGGCTGACCATTGCATACAAGGCTAGTCGGGATGCACCTGGTCGCATGCAATTGTGACTCTGCTGACAGTGATAATGAAGGTTCCGTTGACTCTTCTTCGAAATTTTCGCAGGAGCACGGGAAAGTACCTTCTGGACACGTACCATCAATTGATGGGTCTAAGAAAACCGGAAAATATATATCAAAGGTGTATAGTTTTTAATTGATGCATAACATCAGTAAACTGATATGCTGTGTATATAAGTACCTAGATATAAAGTTGCCAAAAGGTCAGCTTCAGATTTCCTCCATCGTCCCTCTGGAATGAGTACAATTTGATTTGCTTGAATACCAGTCAGTTCTTGATTTTCGTCGTTCGATGATATCGACGAATTTGGCGAGTAAGAAACATTAAGTCTCCATGTGTTTGATTTTATACTGCTTGGATCACTCTAACCAAGAAAACAAAATCAACCTTACAAATTAACAAAATTTACATTGTGCCATGCAAAATTTACATCCTGCAGTGCAGATACTATGTACAATGTAGGTACATATTATATGAATATGCAGCCACAACATTGCAGTGTTAATGCACAATACAATGTACATACATAAATGACTTTAAGTCTATCCCCATCAAACGCCGTGGACGGCTCACAGAGCTGCATCGCCAACAACTGCAAACTGACTTTGTAGGCTTGAGGCTCCTCTTCCAAGCTGTCAATGGAGGGTGGAGGTGGTTCCACATTCACAATAAATACTGAACTGGAGGATGTAATTCTAATCCTTGCGTTTGGCGATGCACTGTTTAATGTGAAGTCATCTACAAAAAATAATTTATATACGTTATGTTGCATGTGTAACAGGCACACCCTCTTCACACACCCGACTAAAATGATCACTTCATTTATTAATTTTGAGTTTTCATTACTAGATTAACATACAAGCTTACTTGTAGGTGCAGATCCTTGATGAGTTTGTGTGAGTGCGCTAACACACCTAAAATTATTACAACCCGTCAACATTACCACAAACAACAGCAGTACCCCATTGTTTACAATTAATCCGTCCTCTCGTAATAAAATACGACATTTGTGGTATAGTCCTTTCTTGAAGATATCCATTATTTTTATAGTTTAAAAAACGTGCACTAAAAATCTTAAAACTCACTAACAACCAAGATAAAATATTATGAGAGTACACTTGCAACTTGTGTCGAATTAAAGAAACAATAATAAAAACAGAGTGGCTCATTTGCAACGACCGCAAAGCTGCTGGCCTATATCCATAGTCAAACTTCTAGTAGTACTAATTTGCTTGCTCTTCTCTGAGTTTAATTATAACTTTAGTTTCTTATTGCAATTTTTCACGCAAAAAACCTCATGCACACCAGCATGCCTTTCCGTCACGAAAGGAGTGATAATTGAATGCCACACGACTCACGACCAGGATTGATATGAGTATCATGGGGATAGGATAATATATACATACTTTCGTGATGATGCGATATGTTATATCCAAACTTGAGTTGAGTGAATGCGAGTATTCAGTTTGTAAAATATACTTTTGACTGATTCAATTTAGCCAATATACACATTCACTTTACATTGCAGATCTACCAATTTTTTTAAAGCTTTAGTAGTCCGTCTTCGTTTTAGTAAATTGCTGTGAATGAATGTGTCAGTTTTGTCTGGCAGCATGTGCATAGTTTTTTTCCCCAAATACACAGAGAAGAGTACGTAACACACACGTACGGAATTTTCTTGTATTTGTTCTTTTTTTTGTGTCCCAATTTTACTCATTCGTAAAAGCTAACAAACTACATTTTTATTATTATCTCATTTCTTTAAACGTCTTAAATTGATAGAGAAAAACAGAAAGACTGTTTGTTTTGAAAATTTTTACTGTTTCTGTTTGTGTACACGGATTTTTTTTGCAGCGGCAACACAAAAACGGCCGAAAACACGTGTATCTATTTATGTATGTATCTATAATTTTATTCATAAAAGCAAAGTTTATTTTAAAAAATATAAATAAGTTTACTTATGTCAATTGGTTTACTTGGCGGTACGGTGACGGTAAAACGGATTTTTGTGGAACAAACAAGCAAAAGCAGACAGAAAGTGAATTGAGTCATTGATGTTGATATTTTTGATGGATATGTGTAGAAAATGAGTTTCAATTTCAGCTTTTGTTATATGAAAAAACAGGGGAAAAAAAGTGGAATAGATTTAAGAATAGAATAGGGGAAACGTTTAGAACAGAGTTGTATAGATAGTTGGAGAAGATGAAAGATGATGAGAGCATTCTCAGAATAAATGGAATAAGGTTAAAAGCTATCATGTTACGTAACGTCAAAGTGTTCTTGTAGCATACACGCAAATCTGTATATTCACCTCGACTTATTATTGGACACACATACACATCAGAATATGAGAAGAGAAAAAAAATTAAAGAGTTTAAAAGAGATGAATGATTATTATTGTGTGGTAAAAACATTTATATGCAATCATGACAAGACACGATGATAATGAAGTTATACACATTTAACATTCCCATTATTACGTAGGTATGTCATGCACATCAAATTTAACAAGTTTCTGCTTTCTGCTCTGCTTATAGTTGTTGTTGTTGTAGTGTTGTTGGGAATGATGGAGATGATGATATGTCACGCGGCACATGTCAGGCAAAGCTCAGGAAAAAACAGGCGTTCTTGTAAAATATGCACAGATAAGAAATGACGATAGTTGATGGTAGTAATGTTGAGCAGACAGAGAAATGAAAAATTACAGTTTAAAAAATGGGCTTAATATTGAATAATTTGAACAAAAAGTGCTTTGGTGAAATAGCAGATGGGTGCACACAAGTGCTCACCACAACGCAACAGACATGCAGCATTATTGTTATAGTCCAGAGTAAATTATGACTCGTAAAAATGACAAATGACATGCAAAAGTTTTTTTTTTTGTATTTTTTATCATAATGATGATGATAACCAATGCAATGGCTGACGACATATTTTTAATACAAAATCAATGAGTTTAGGGAATTTTATGATTTGTAGCATAATATTCTTAAATCATTCTGCTTGAAATTTACAAATGCATTAATATATTTTTTGTTTTAAAATTAAATTATGGTAATATTTTGATAACATTAATTTTCCAATTTAAATCATGTTTGCCATCATTTAAAAAAATACATAGTTAATTCAGACGATAGTCAAACATTTTAGCTTGTCGATTGATCCCTTGGGGGTTTATACAGGTTCTTATTCCCTAAAAAATTTCTACCCTTAATTTTCTAATTTCTAATCTTCTTAGCTTTTGGTCAATAACATTCTATTAGTTAGTAAACTACCTATACTTAAGCTATACACTATACTAGAGTAAATTAATTGTTTTTGTATACGTAACGTAATACATACATATATTCTTACTTGTTCTTGTTCTAATTGTAATTAATTAAATTAAACATATGACATATATAGGTATTCAATATTTAATAAACCTATTCAACGTTATCAGTCATTTTTTTAATAAAAAATTTCTCAGCCAGCAAAATATTTGTGTTTTTGTACTACTCCATAATATAAATGCATTATATCTGTGTACCCTGAACTTTGCCAAAGCGTTTGGTATATCACTGGGTATTTTTATACCTCTTTATTGTCCAAAGCAATATTTTCAAATTCCTCACATGTGACACCTGGTGAGGAGTCGTTTCTTCTTGTCACCTCTCCATCTCGGCTCTCTTCGTCCAATACATTATTGTGTGCTCTACTTATACTATTTGCTAAGCTATAACTGGGAATGTCATTATCATCTCCGTCATTTATACCTAAATTGCACGTGCAGGACCATTGAAATTCTAAATTTTGAAATTTGTCAGGTCCCTCTTCAGTATCTATCACAGTTTGTGAAACCAATGTTTCATCCCCTTCTTGCTGCTGGCTACCGTCGGTGGTGGTAGCACTGTCCTCAGTTGACCTTTGTTGCTGCAAGTCGTATGCTCTTTGCATCGCAATAGCTTTGCAGAAACATGGGGGAGGTTCCTTGATATCATACACCTCATCATAGGACGGAGGACCATCCTGATAAAACAGGAAAAAAACATCAAGTAAAACGCTGTGACATGACAAGTGTCAGTAAATTTAATTAATAAACTGAAATACAAACATTCTCGGGATCCTGTCTTGTGAATTGTTCACGCATATCTGCCATTCTCATTTGAGCCAGACGAATAAGTCTTGCCCGTTCCAGGGCTACATTCCTTCGGTGAAATAAGGCAAATACGATTGCCGTTGGAGTAATTATGAAGAGTACTGCAATGGCCAAGCTTGTCAAAACGTAGTTCCACGTCAGACATATAGCTATAAAACAAAGAATATTTACAATTTACATATGTAGGTCCACGTCATATTTTTTTTGTCAGAAAAATAAATATTTTTGTTTTGCTTACATTGGCAAGGGCAATATGTATGAGGATAACAAGTTTCTTTTATCTCATCAACGCTACTGTGCATTCCACAGTTTGGTCTTTTGTTACATTTCAAATTGCTTGGAATACATCTCGTAGTTCCAGTGTTCCCTGACTCAGAGGAAAATATGCTGGTTAAGTCAGTCATAGAAATATATTCTTGATTGGTAGTGCTACTTCTGCTAGCAGAAGAGGGGTGCTGCTGCTTTTCAGAACAACAAGTAGTGGGACAATTGTTGTGTAGATCACAGTTGAAAAGATTACTGGGACAGCTACGTCCTGGTACATCTGTATTAAAATTGTTTTGAAGGAGTTTAAAAATATGAACCTTTGTAGGTATATATGTAATATACATTATATATAATGTGTCGAGTAAAGACTATATAGAGCCGTGAAAAAAGTAGATTATAGTTATGAATTACCTAAGTAAAGATTAACGACAATCGTTGCTTGCACTTTTCCCTTCCACCCTCGTTTCGCAGCGTCACGGCTTGATGAATTTTTTAAATGTAGAATTATCTCAACTTCTTCAATGCTATCTATAGCTTCTATTGATCGGTCATTTTCCTTAAAATTTTCTGTAGCAATACGAGCTCCTTTAAAAATCCTGTAGTCATCGACCATTGAAGAAGATGATGTAGCTGTTATCGTCTTGTTGGGACAATTCCAAATAGCACCATTTCCACCTCCTTTCAAAGTATTGATTGTGATATAGTCACCCGTGTCCAAATTGCAATCTGTTAGATGAATTACAATTTTGTATCCCAGCTCCTTTGACTCTTTGCTTATATCGAATTTAAAGGGTGCAGTGCCATCGTTGTTGTCCCATATCACCCGTTCAGTATTATTTGTTGTGTCAAGAGTGAAATTTTTAAAGTCAACCGGAGCCGGTATTGTTGTCTGTTCCAAAGTGGATGTGGAAACCAACTCCTCTGTTGAACCCGAAGAGTATTGTGCTTCGGCATTTCCCACATTCACCAAGAGTGTACAGATTACTAAAGAAATCCAACATGTCCTCCTGTCACCGCTTTGTAAGATCTTACCGAGATTACTTTTTAAGGTGCCCATTTATTTTAATTTTAGCTTTCTATAAATACAAGCTATTGAGATTGTCCAGTTCAAAAGATCACAAAAAGTGGTTTAAAATGATGACGATAAAGTTATATATAGGTATGTACATACAACATAAGAGTAGAAAACGATAATTTTCTACTAGGAATACACAAACTGCGGGTACCACATTTGGAAAATTTTAATGAATGCAAATGCGCATTTAATTATGACAAAAATTTACACAAGAAGTATAATTTTTCGAAACCTAAACTCACTCAAAGTGCTTGAAATAACAGTATATACATACTTTATGAACTTGACTTTGGAATCATTTAATTGTTAATGTTGAAAATTGCGAGTTTTTTACGAATACAAACGGAGACAGTTGTGCATACACATTGTGTTTTTTTAAAATAATAATTAAAAAAATTTATCTCAAGCGCGTGCAATCTAAAAGCCAGTATGTTGTTCTAACTAATTTACAAATGCAGTTCGATATGTTCCTAAATTTGTTCGACAATCATGAACCGCGATAGCGATGAGATGATGATAGATGGGAGAAATGACAATTGAAATGCCATATCATCATTTGTGTTAAATGCTTATCCTTATTACGTGCATTATCAATCATCATATCACTGGGGATTTTATCATCATGATTTGGTTTTATGATGATAATATGTATATACACAATAATATGTGTACTTTATTATTATTATTTTTATTGCACATATCATTTTCGACTTAATTGGCATTTTTCTTCAGCTTTTACCTCATCCGAATCCGTAAATGCTTTTCGTTTGAAAAGTGTAGGTAAGTGAAATTGACAACGGAAAATAACAACTAATTAGTTATGTGAAAATGTATAATATTTGTGACATGTTTTTCAGTTTAGTTCAATTTGTTCATAAGTTAAATGCACCCACACTTGACCACTTCAACTTGTAGACATTGTACTAATGTCATATCATCATCAGTCATAGTCATATAATATATTATTATATTATTAAAAATACTATTATAATAATTTTTGAAAATAATAATGTGTGCCTTGTGTGCACGGGCATTGAACAAAGGTACATATATCCTGACTGATAAGAAGTTATTACTTCGTTGAATTTTTTGCAATCTACTTAATGACATTTTCGTTATTATTCCAGTCACCAGTCGTATCGTTTATACGTCCGTTGTCGCCGAAGTTTTCATGTGCTTTATTTTTGACAAGCGTTTTTGATGAAACATGTCGACGTCAAGATGGAAGGTCGCATAACTGTCAGAAGTTACGTGTTCAAAGAGCGTGGATGTTCCGGAAATAAAATTTGCTATTATATTTCGACCCAGAGAAATGGGAAGTAGCAATGTAAAATATGTTAACGGGGGATGAGGATATGAACTTGATTATTTTTTATAATATTTGAGTAACCCTGAGTTAACATTGCATCGTATGACAGCAGATATGATAAATACACGCTGCAAATTAAACTTATGTACGTGTATATATTAAATGTATGTGTTTGTGTAAATGGGCAATATAGATTTGCCAAGATTAATCCATGGGGTCGATAAGCTTTGATGATTAAAAATGATGGTACGTTACCGCAATGTGGATAGGAATAAATGAGAAAATGTGAATATTTGCTCACGAAATCATATTAGGTAGCTAAGTGTTCTTTCATCCGCTAAAAATAAATCAACAAAATTACTGATATTTCCTGCTTTGCCGCTGTCACCTGATTTATAATACATACAAGGAGCCCAGAAGCAACTTTGCTGTTTTTTAGCAAAAATTAATATAACACAAATACCACGGTCCCCATCCCATCTCCGTTTACTCCACAATTGCCCAAATCCTACTAACCAT